>CAJGYO010000181.1:0-169485 GCA_904845875.1 Miscanthus lutarioriparius
AACAAGAGGCTAAGCTCCTTAGTCTCGCGATGCAGGAGTCGGGAACACTGCAGGCCACCCGCCCAGGCCTGGGGCTAATCACCATCGCCCTTCCCACCTCAAGTCATGGAGCTGACTAGGATCTAGCGTAGAGCCCGGCACTCTAGCCGACCGGAGGATGCCTTTACCTTGATTACCTCCTCCATGAGGTACTAACATGGACAAAATGAAGTCCTCTCACATCATTATTGAGGGCGACCTCATGTTTAAGCCACACTCAGATCCCCAAAGACCGACGTTCCCCATTGAACAAGGGAATCCGGCCACAGAGAGATGTCCACAGGGGTCTCTATGGCACCATGCCGCACCTAGGACCCCGGGTCGTAAATGTGCAGCTCTAATGGGAGCTTAATGGGGTCAATTACAGTGGCCAAGCCACTATAAACAAATTGTCGCATTCTCACAAGGGAATTGTCAATAATACGCTCATGGACTCCACCCGCCGCCCAAGCACTCCCAACGATCCCACCACGGGCCGCTCGTGGTCCTGGGGCCTGGCCAGGTTTGATTTCAAGAGAGCGCCTTAGGGCTATGCGCACTTCGTTTCTGTCGCCAGAGACAAGCTTTACATAGTGGATACGCTCGCCAATTCTCGTGATGAAGTCTCGAAAGTGCCGTGGCTATTCTTACTTGACATCGCCCATAACTGAGTCCCAACTCCATT
Organism: Miscanthus lutarioriparius; assembly: GCA_904845875.1. NCBI lineage: Eukaryota > Viridiplantae > Streptophyta > Magnoliopsida > Poales > Poaceae > Miscanthus > Miscanthus lutarioriparius. The sequence continues at coordinate 704 of CAJGYO010000181.1, forward strand.
ATCACGGAACAACGACATGCGATTCACTGGAAAAAGTTTCCTGATTCTACGATGAATACACATTATTCGTGTGATTGGGCCACCGTGGTGCCCACAACATGAATGGGTGGGTCGACTTTACGAGCAGGTACGGTCCTGCAAGGGCCTCAAGCCCCAGGATCTTCAACGGTTGAACAAGTTTAACGGGTGAGACGATGGGTCAGAGCTCCCATGATGCTCTAGAGCTGAAAGAGCGACCCCCTTAGCTGAACCACCAGCTACACACCATTCTTCGGTCTATGGTTATGATGGGCCATCCTCCCAGCAAACCTCGATTATGGGCCTTGGGTAAATGGTGGGGGACGAAAGGTGAGCTGATGGCGTCCCTCAAGATGCCATGGATCATCTCGATGAAGCACGTGATGTTGCCCTCTCCGCTCGGCCAAGTACCTGACCAAGTGTTGCGCAGTGCCTCGTACCCATTAGGTGCTTGAGGTCAGACTTCAATATTGCGGACCTAGTGCTCCACCTCGTCTAGAAGCAACAAGAACCGCCACAAGCTCTCTTAAGCGGCGTGGGAGGACCATAATCGCCGTCGTGGAGGTGCTCAGGCCAGCATAACTCAAGCTCAAGACCATTGACAAGTGGTCTTCATCAACTAACAGAATTCATCAAGTAGCTACGTCGCTTTTTACCCCTAATCTATGCGCGTGACTTATCAAAATTAAGAATGACATTTGCTGAAATAAAAACACTTTCTCTTGCTCGATTTATTATCGTCCTCGATCTTTCTGTGACACTCGACCCGGTAATGATGAGGGTCAAGGAGCCTCACTAAGTGACAAAGGTATATCTACTCGATAGTCTTTCTACGTGCTCGACCCTTTCTCACATTAAGATCTAGAAGCAAGGGTTGTGGAAACAAACGCCTTTGAAGTAAGCGGTCGGTGCACCAAAACCTATGGCCCGATGGCTATGGCATTTTGCTCACCGGCGTGATCGAGTTTTTTTTTCGCCTGCACCACAGGCTTTACTGACCTTAACTTGCGGAAAGGGTGAAAGCATTAACCTTTTTATACATAAAAAGGGAGAGGAGCTAAAGTTTGTTGACGCTTAACAAAGTTAAGAACAGTCCACTTATTACAAGTTTCGCAAATCCGGATATCTAACTAACTAATTCTTTAGGGGTGATCTCATTCTCTATCTTGGCAAGCATAAGTCCTATGCCAAGGGGCCACCTCCTTCTCGATTTTCTCCGGCTCGTGACCAGTTGTGACAGGCAGGCGTGAAGCTAACTTGGCTCATCGTCACTAGATCGATGTTCTCATAGTGAGAACGGCGATCCACGAACGATCGGTGAATGATGAAGCCAAGTGCCTCCCTCGTGATCTCCGTGTTCGGTCCGTAATCCAAATGGCATGAAGCCAGGTATACGGAAGCTCATCTCTGCCTCGAGGGCTAGTTTGAATTAAATCGAAGACAGTACTGGACAATGACATGTAAGGCATCATGCTCATCGCTCTCGCCTTGGAGGGAGGCCTTCACCTCGTCGAGCTCCTTCTCCAAGCCGTGGCTCTTCATCACCTCCACCCCAAGCTTGTCGTGAGACCTATCCAAGTCACATATCAACCGTGTCAAAGGCCTACCACAGTTATGAGGGGAAATACAACATTGGAAGCCCGAGGCTTACGTCCATGTCCACTTGTAAGCCTATCGCCTCATCCATAGCTACCGGGTCACCTTGGCCTCGGTAGGAGCGAACCTCTTTCTAGTCTTGGCCAGGCCTCACAGTGAGCACAGGTGGACACGCCCTCATTGCAACCTTTGGGTCCCTCTCCCCTTAAGCTCACCCTCGGGGTGGTCGATCCCTTCTTTGGGCATCCAGTGGCGCTCCTGTGAGCCAAGTCACGTTCATTATGGAGCCCCTCTATGGCTGGAGCAAATCGTCCCGCTCCATCTAGGGCCGCTCGGCCTCCACGGCATCCATGCATGTCCTCTTGATGGGCCATGAGCTTCTCCCGGCCTCATGGGCATCGTGCGAGCATCCTCTTCCTAACTGGTCAGTCGACGGCTCTCGGGCTGGTGAGGGCAAGCTCGACCTCCTCGATGGGCGGCGGTAATGCTGCTTGCCAGCCCTCACTTCGGCTGTGTCTCCTCGATGAGGGTGGGACTTCTCCTAGGTACGGACCATAAGGGATTGCTGGTGGATAGGACTCAGAGGCGTAGAAAGGGAAAATGAGGGTTGAAAGCACGATCATATCATGCAGAATAGCCGGGCGACAATGTCGCATCGAGCTTAGCACAGTGGTCAAGGCATGAACCAAGTGGTCCCAACCTCCGTGTCAGTCAAGCGCAACCACCCAAACCGAGAGACCATGGTGGTTAGTGCGATCCCAAGCCTGACGACCCTCTTGCGGCGGCTTAACTCCTCCAGGCCAGACCCTCGGCGGTAGAAGGGGCCAGGTGACGCATGAATCAGGAGGCCGGCCCCATCACCACATCCGTTAAGGGCGCCTTGGGTGAGCCCTTATCATCACCCCCGTGAAACACGGCCACCCACTTACGGATGATGGCTCCAACTATATCGCCTCCGTACTGCGATGTCGTAGCACACACCACGCCACGCCGCCATAGGTGCCCTAGACATGCCTCCTCCGTCACGCTCTCCGGGTGGATGCACGGCCATCGGTTGTGCCTCCTAGGTTGACACCATGGCAGCCTAAGCCACTCACTCACCTCTGCACGGCACTAGTCGGCTCTGGGCGTCTCTGAGAGGATGCTCTTCTTGGCGCAAGCCTCAAAGAAAATCCACGTCCTCCATGTACGCAATGGACCACGATGGTGATTTCTGGCAAAAATTCATTAGAACAAAGGACAAAAATCTCGAGCTCACCCAGCGCCATCGGATGATGATGTTTAGAGGCGAGGCCCATCCGACCCCCAGCTGCTCCTCATCGGCATGTTGCCGCTTGAGCCCTCCCACTACTCGAGAAGGAGTGCGGATGGGGCAGGCGGCCTGTTCCAGCCGACTTGAGGGGGCCGCGGGAGGCTTCGGATGGGCGAGGCGGCTTGATTCCACCGTTTCGGGCGTGTCTCGCCCTCTGCTTGCAGGCATGCCATGGGAAAGGCCACCGCCTACGGTAGAGATGAATCCTTGTCCCCACCACCCAGTTGTCCCATTGGATGGGCGATCTACAACCATCTGCTGCTAGCTCATCCCATTAGATGGGTGACCCGGACTGTCGCCTTCTTCTTCTTCCTCCTCTTCCTCCTCACAAACCCTACCACTTTACTTTCAGTTCGGCCCTACTTTCTTGCTTGATTCCTTTGCCTTGCCTCCTTGTCATCCTCATCCTTCTTCCTACACTCATCTGACCACGGTTCACCACCCTCATGGCAAAATCCAAACCGCCTTGGCAGCTCGGCCGAAGCGTCGTCAGTAGCATCCGCAGGATGTGTCGGGATCAAGAACATGGCGTCGGACTCCTCCATTGCCTCCTTGATGCACTATGTGACCTCACTATCGTGGAGGTGGCCCCTAGTGCGAGCACCGTCCCATCAAAAGGCTGCCGGCTCATCTCGTACAGGCCGAGGGCGCGCGCCATCAATGGCGCCACCCTCCTACTTTGATATGCCCCTAATGACATTGGCCTGTGGGCCGTGGTTCTTCAGAACGTGATGGCATAAAGGATATCATGCATCCTCTTCTTCTCCTTCTGGGAGGTCCCCATGACCACACCGGTGGTGCCTCTTCAATGAGGCATCGGTGTGAAATCCGAGGGGCGGCGGCATCATTCTTCACGTAGAACTACTACGTATGCCACCTTGTTGGACCTCGATGGCCCGATAGGGCATGTACGGTGAACCACTACCTTCGGAGGTGGATGCTCGCAGATAGCCGTATCGGCGCGATGGGTCCCTGACTCTATCCCTCTTCTTATGCGGGGAAATGGAGAAAAAGTACCTCCACAATTGAAGTGGGGTTCAATCCCTAAGGTATCCCTCACACGACGTGATGAAGGCCATAATGTGCTAGATCCCGTTGAGGTTCGGATGTTGTAGCTTCGATCTAGTAGTCTTTGCGGAGCAATCCTTGGAAAAACGGATGGGGAGGAATCGTGAGTACGTGCTCCGTGGAAGGCGCGAAGGACATGACATTGACATCGGCGCCTTTAGGGTGAGGCGTGGAAAGGCATGGGCCCGCCAGTGGCTAATACCCAAGCGCGCCAGAGCATTGTAGGCATCCCACCCATGTTGAGTCTTGGTGGTTCCAGGTCCATGGTTTTCCTCGAAGAAAGCGTGAGCCCTTGGGACCGGGTGAGCGAACCCAAGAACTATATGGATTGGCTGCCAAGAATGTGGAGTGGGTCACTAGTTTGACCCATCTTTGGACCCTATGAATAGGAAGCCAAGGCCCTATTCGGACTATCCATTAATAGCTCACCAGCACCTTGATTTGTCCATAAGGGAAAACATGGCATGGCTCAGCCCCTCTGTTTTATCAAAAAACGCTTGAGGGAGGACGATCACAAGACAAGCTGACCCCTCAATCGGACCCCTGCTATGCGCGGGAGCTTGAGGGAAGTTGGACTCACAAGGAGACCAAATCTGCAATCGCAGGGGCGATGGTGGATCGATCGGATCCTTGGGAGGATCGGAATCGAGAGAAATCTTTCCACCCAGAATCTGAGCTACATGTTCCCAAGGAGTCTGATCACAACAGAAGGGAATCACAACCCACCAAGGCATCCTGCGGGTAGCAGAAGATCGAGGCCCTCAAAGTCCCTCCATCCGAAAAAGCCTATGAAGGAGTATCCTACTCCTTCATAGGCTCGTGAGCTACTGTCGGGTATCAGTATTAGGGATACCCGAAGAGGGGATCTGAGGACTGGATGATGACTCATCTAGATAACCAAGGATGTGTTTTAATCTCGACCCGACCCCAAAGGGACGGTCTGCATCTTCTCATTCCCCCTAGGGCACGAGGCCCGTGTCGCTGACCCCAAGGGTACGAGCCCCATGTCGCCCGACCCCTTGGGCATAGGCTCCGTCTCGTCCGACCCCAAGAGTACGGGCTCTATCTCGCCTGACCCCTTGGGCACGAGGCATGTATCGCCGCGATCTCAAGGAGTACAGGAGCTATCTCACCCAACCTAAGGGCACGAGGCTCCGTCCGCTGACCCCTTGGGCGCTGGCTCCGCCTCGCCTGACAGGGACCCATACTGGCTCCAAACACTACGGGTCAAAAGTGCGACCCCGAGGTCAAACTCCGACACTAGGTGGGAAGTAGGCATGTCTCGACATGACCCATAGCCACATCGAGCCACGCCCAGTGGTTCACATCGCCAATAGTGATGGGTGCATGGTCGCTATCTTTGCCCACTCCTCGTCTGACATTGACCGACATGTGGGTTACAGCCATGCCAAATCCGTCAGACTGGATGGGACGCCATGACCAGCTAATGATGTTGGGGCATGGCACCGGTGGTGAAACAGGAGCCCGACGAGGAGCTGTCCCCATCACCATCTATAGCATCAATGGGGACCGCATGAAGGAGAAGAAGGACACAGCAGCCACAGGAGGCTTTCTTCCCCTAGCTTTCTCTTTCTTCCTCTCTGTAACTTGTGCCTTCCCTTCACCTATATAAGGTGAAGCGGGACACCAAGAAGGGGTAGACGACATGGGCACACCGGAGAACGAAGCACTCTTCAATCCTTCCACCGGAGACTTGGGACCTTCTCCCTCTCTCACCCGCTTGTAACCCCTACTACAAACTAAGTGTGCTCATTAACATGAGCAACAGCAGAATGGACGAGGGACATTCCACTCAAAACAGTATAAATCCTTGTGTCCTCCGAGAGCACCATCCATCCAGACGAGTGGTATACAAATTTACTAGCCCGGTGATCCAAAACAAACACTCTCCTTTGAGCAAAGCAAGGTAAAGTTAATTGACATGTCATTCATCCTTTGCTAAGGACTTGTTTAGTACATCTAGTCATTCCTATCATGTCTTTGGCTCATTCTTGAAAATCAAATGAATTTGATGATTATATGGTACCACTATTGCTTCTATGCTTGGAATGATCTAGTGGTAGCATATATGACATGTTTGTGGGCTTGTGAACCTAGTGTTTGATCTAGAAAATGAGCTATAAGTGTTTAACTCAACATGGTGCATGATTACCCTTATTTGGAGGTGTGAAGAAGCTTGCCTTGGATCAAACCGACTTAAATATCTTTTGCAAGTGATCTAGATTGAACCAAATTGGGAAAATGATCCTCACTCACATGGTTCACCCTAACCTAACAAAATTTGAGCTCACCTTTTACGGTAATTGTTGACAAAGGGAGAGAAATTCATAAAAATAGTAAGATAGGGGGAGCAAACAAATGAAATGACAATGTAAGGGGATCAATTAAAATTTGAAGTACACAAGTAGGGGAGCAAGCTCATAAACTTGTATGTTGCATTTGTATGTGCATTACATATGTTTGCTTGCATGGCACATGTTTTAAAATTCCTTATCCATGCTTTGTGGTGTATGCTAGATTATTGAAATGATTGATGAAATGAAAACTAGCATGCATAGGATGATAGTTAGATGTGCCTTGCATGTTTTACAAGTGATACTAGTGCCTTGCTTATAATGTTGATCTCACGAGGTATCTAGTGATTGTGTTTTGCAAGTGCTATCTAACTAACCATGGTGCTAAGGATGGTGTTCAAATGGCAACTCCGATTGGTATCACGCTTCAAAGGTTCATTCTTTACACCTTAACATCATTTGGTAGCTATTACTCCCAAACTTTCTATCCATGCATATGTGCAAGCTTTCAAATCCAAACTCTTAGCACATATGTAGGGGGAGCTAATACTACCAATTTGGGTTGATGAAACTTGTTCATTATCTTTACACATGGTAATATGCTTGGGCAAGCAACATGAATCCAAAAAGATTTAATTGAATATCTTTGTAAATAGGTTATCATCAATTACCAAAAAGGGGGAGATTGAAAGCCCTAGTTTGGTTTTGGATAATTGATGAAACCTATGCACTAACCTTTGTCATGAGATGTAATATGAGCTAGGTTGGTGCAATCCAAGTGAGGAGCATGGTGGCACTCAAATGGTGATGTTGATCACATGAAATGATGAAAATGGCCACATGTGATGATGATCAAGTGCTCAACTTGGAAAAAGAAGAAAGAGAAAAACAAAACCCTATGAAGCTCAAGCCAAAGGTATAAATAGGGTTTTGTTTGGTGATCAAGACACTATAGAGAGTCTCGATCACGTTTAGGGTAGATGGTCGTACTATTAAGAGGGGTTCTTAACTAGACAATTCGGTCATCTAGTGCCACTAGGTGTTGGACTTCATGCATTGCATTTAGGCCTAGTGCACATCGGAGAAGCAAGCGAAAACATTTATCAAAATGATTTGAGAAAAGCTAACAGGTTCTAACATGTTTTGGGAAAACACTTTGAGAGTTAGCATCGCTTTGTGAGAAGTTGCTCCAAGTTGTCGTGGAATGAAAACACGAAGAAGTTTGCAACTTGGGAAAGGGGTTGGTGCACTGGGTGGCACCGCCACCCATGTCCCAGGCAACTGCAGATTACCCATGTGGCGGTGCTCGGCTGCCTGGTTACAGAGCGAGTGTCGGCGTGGTCGCCGGACACCGGTGTGCACCGCCATGCACATGACGATGCACCGTGTCGGTGGTTGTCTGGTGCCACCGCCACTTTTTAATAGAGGTGGGACTTCTTTGGAGTTAGGGGCGAGGCACCATACAATGCTCTTGTGAGGTGGCGGTGCACGCTAATTTATCCAGAGAGGTGTGATTTCAGGGGCTCGGCTAGGGAGGCGGCATGCACCCACATCCGATGCCACCGTCACCCTGTCCGGTGCCGACTAGCCGTTAGTTCGACCATTGAATTTGACCATTGGGGCACTGTCACCCGTTCTCGGTGACCAAGACCGCCTTTGTCCAAGGTGCCCTCACAGAGAAATAGCTCCAAAGGGATAATGACTCTATTTGCTTGTGTCGCTATAAATATAGAGTGTGGCCATCCTTGGCCACTCTCTTGGCACCTCATACACTTGTGCACACCCTTTGGAAGCTAAGCTACACACTCCACTCACTTGATCACTTGATTTCATCATCTTAAATGAGTTTGGAGAGCCTCTAGTGCATTGCATTGAGTTGCATCATCTTGTGTCACTAGTTGGGTGATTTGGGCTGGTTGTGAGCTTGTTACTCTTGGTGTTTGCCGACACTTAGATAGCCCTATGATTGGAGGATCGTTGAGTGGAGTTGGTGATTGTCTCTAGCTCCGATTGGCTGATTGTGAGGGTCTTATGCCTTCCCGGTGGGCGCCAAAGGCAACTCTAGTACATTGCTCGTGTCATTTAGCTACCTCACTTGTGGGTAGGTTCTTGTGGTGTCAATTGTGTGGATGAGGTTCGTGCCACACCTCTTAGATTGAACCACCAAGTGTTGGTCGACACAAGCTGGGACTAGCGTGCCCGGCAAGCACGTGAACCTCGGGAGAAAAATCGTGTGTCCATCTTTGTGTTGATTGGATTTCTCTCGGTGATTGGATTGACTACATTGTGATTGGTTCATTCCTCGACACCGTAGGTATAATCACCCTACTAGGTCCTTACATTCTTGCAAACTAGTTGCAAGCTCTTTAGTGTAGTTAGTCTTTGAGAGCTTGCTAGTTGTGGTTCGTGTGGCTCTTTAGTTAGTCTTTGAGAGCACACTAACTTAGTGAGTAGTGACATAGCTCTTGTGTGACTAGAGATCATAGCAACTAGAATTGTTGGTTAGGTGGCTTGCAACCCTTGTAGAGATAGAGCAAAAAAGCATTACGCCGTTTGTTGTACTAATCAATTGCTCTAGTGCTTTGTAGAAAATTTAAATGGGCTATTCACCCCCCGTCTAGCCATATTAGGACCTTTCACCTTCCCCCTTCGTGTTTATTAGTGGAGATGACTTGAATAACTTGTATTAAGAAATTGGAAACATGTGCAAGGGAATCTGAACCGCATCATATGAGAAGGAAGGTAACTGTAATGAGTTTAGAAAGGAATTGTACTTGTGTATCATCATATTAAGAAGAATGAAGAGTTTATTATACAAATCCCCATCATCTAGATATTATACATATCAACATTGATCTGCACTGAATCTACCACATTGATCTAAAGAACCCATCACACTCATTGTGGATCCTTCACTCCTCGCTACAGAACATAGCCCACTCCTCCCAACCTTCCCATCGTCGGACGCCACAGCCTCCACACCAATGTCTGTCCTAGCGACGCACTTCCAGATGGGCTGGAGGAGGCATAGGACTAGACTCATCCGGGCTTGATCGCCCGGCCAGAATCTGCAACATGAACATGGCATGTTGGAGGCGTCATGTACATATCTCGTTCTTCCATGTCACATTTGTTGTCGAGCCCGCTTTAACACATTCGACCATCCTCAACCACCTTGAGCAATGTTGTCGCGTTGCAAGCATCGTTATTGACCCGGTGGAGGCGCAAGGTAGAGAACAAATGAAGCAACATCATAGTCTGCCGCGTGGCGAGCGCTCAACATGTCGAGCCAGCGGCATGAGAGCGCTACTGTGGTCTTCCACGAAGATGGCGCGCATCCTAAGCGTAGAAGCGAGGCCTCCGGGTTGCCGATGCTAGCAAGTCTCGGCGATGAGCTTGGTGCGGTACTCGTGGTCATAGAACCAGTTCAAGTCCCAAGTCGTATCCCATGCAAAATGACCACCGCGATGGTATGCTCCGTCTCCACTACTGGCGCCGCCACACACCCTACGCATCTCTGAATAGGTTGCCCATAGGCTGCCAAGATCTTCCATAGGATCCACTGCAGCCCGTAGCGACGCCTGACTAGCAATCTCAATAGCCACATCCATCGGAGCTTCTCCATGGAACGAGGACAGCGGTGGCTACAAAAGATAGATCCTTGGGTGGGGAGCGATGTCACAACAGAGTGGAGCACTAGGGAGGAGATTGGAGCGGAGCAAGGTGAGTTCAAAAAACCTCTCTGGATTTTATGATCGCTCCATTCTTGAAGGTTAGTGGCGTGGGGATGTCGAACGTCTTGGGAAGTCAATCATCATCCTCCGTGTGAATCGCGTAAACCATGTATAAAAATGCAAAAAAATCAGAATGAAAGAATATTTTATCTTGCTATCTTATGATTACTAATTAGAGGCCCCAACGGTGTTAACCGTGTGAACCACGTAAACCGTGTATGTAAACCGTGTGAACCCCCTAATGTTGTATGTAAATTACCCACCCGTCATTATAAAAATAATTTAAAGCGATCGATAAGAATAAAATAGGATAGCGGCTCATCACTTCATCTCCCCTAAGATCATGGTTAGCGCTAGAGGGGCCGAGCCGCATGTTCGAGTCAATTTTCTCCATCCAACTTACAACATCGCTCCATCACTGTTAGTTCCGTTGGGAGAAGCGTGCTCCACTAAGATCGTGCGAGACGTGGCCTCGCCTTATCTCCTGCTTTCACTCAGTGCAATCGAAGGGAACTCCAACGGGCACCTATCTCTCCCATCCTTCTATAAAAGCGGAGGCTAAGGTGGGGACGCAAGTACATGATTCCTTTTCTCTCAACTCGTTACACTTACCTATCTTCTTGTTCTATCTTCTTTGTCCGGCGCTCTGCCTCGACACCCCATCTTTCACATCTCATCCAATGATGGATCGGGCAATGAAGCGCCCAATGGAAGAGTCACCGGAGGTTGTCCTTGCTCGTCCTCGCTTTTGTGCGATGGTGCGATGGGACAGGGAGTGCAGCTCGATGGCGCCACCACCGGAGAGCCGATCCTCACTTTCGGCTATCTCCGACGATGACGACGGGGGACGGATGATGTCCTCATGTTGGTGGAGCAGCTAGACGTGGCCACATCTGCCCTCCATGAGGAGAGCTAGGTGGTGGACCAGTTGCACCTCTCTGTTGCCGCCATGAAGTGAGAAACGGCCATGGCGAGAGGTTGCCGCCGAGGCCCAGGCGTGCCTCACTGGTAAGGCATTTGGCACGATATGATCTTGCTCTTTCACTACGTGCGACGTCGTGTCTTCAGTTGTAGCATTTTCTTTTCTCCTTTTCGTGCATCCGAGAGCAAGCGATCGCCGCTGAGGTGAGGCGGCGGAGGCGATCCATCTTCGCTAGGTAGCCGAGGACAACGCCGTGTCTCCTCTTGGATGGTGGCCGAGAGCAAGCAGGCGCTACCGGGACCTCCATGCGGTGGCAGCAACACCGTCCACGTGCAGCCGCCTCCTTTGCCCTAAGGTGACCGGGGTGACCAGGTAGATAGCCGCAGATCCACTTTGGTGACGGTGGTACTCATCACGGCCGCCACGCTCGAGCTCAATCTTTGCAAGATCTAAAGGCAATGGTAATATTTTAGCACTTCCCTTATGCATTGTTCTTGGATTTTATTCCCTTCTTCACTCATATGAGTGCGAATGAAGCTTCCATCGATTATTAATGAGCTCACAAACACATCTCCATAGTCACTCCTCCTCTAATTTGGGAGACAGCCGCCCGCTTCCATCGTCGTCCCCCGCTCCACCGGATCCTCATCAAGATAGAGAAGGAGGCCCCCAACAAGAGGAATGAAGTGGCCATCCTCATAGACCATGTCTTGGTCCTCATCCTCACCACCTCATCACCCGACTCCTTGTGCACCTGCAAGTGTGTGCATCACTCTTGAATAGCCTCATCTGGGATTCGAGTACCGTGAGAGCTACCCCCAGATTCTCGCCGGATTCTTTTACCGTAGCTAGAAATGCAAACGCAACTTCACCAGTGTCAATGCTGAATACCCCTCCTTGTCCTTCTTGCCCTTCCCCATTTAGGATGTCGTGATCTTAGATTTCTCCCAGGGCCTCATCCTCTTCTGGTACTCTGAGTTTCGCTATGTTGTCTGCAACCCGGTGACTAAGAAATGGTTGCTACTGTTGGGTAGCAACAATTCTTGTGGTTCAGCTCGCTTGGGGTTTGATCCGACAGTCTCCTAGCACTTCCATGTGTTTGATTATGGGATCAACGATGATGACTCCTTAGGTGTCAATATCTACTCATCTAAAACTAGAGCATGGACTTTAAAGAATCTGAATGGGGCGAGGGTATTGTAGTATCCACATATGGGAAACGTGTGTTTGTTAGTGATTTTATGCACATGCTAGAGTTCACCCAGATAGTTGTTGTTGATATGGAGGGAAAGACATGGAGAAAAATTTATAGGCCAACTGGTGATGCAATCTCCATCCATGAAGCTCAGGGTCAGTTGTGTTTATTTACTGCTGATACTTTGAATAGGTATGGGCTTTCAATCTGGATCCTTGAAGACTATGGTACTAGTAAATGGACATTGAAGCATAAGGTGACCACCCTAGAGCTATTTGGAAAGAAGAATATTGAAATTGGTACCGAGATTTGTGATGCGGCCTACAGAGTGATTGCAGTTCATTTAGAATGGAATTTGATTTTCCTTGTTGGGGAGGATAAATCACTGCTTGCATATGACATGAACCGCAGTAAAGTTCATGTCCTCCCTGCCCGAGCCATCGGTTATCCTAGAAGTACCGGGAAACTATTATGTATGAGCAGTGGACCTCACTATCTTTCTTATGTTCCCTTGTTCATGGAGTCATTAGCAAAGCAGTAAAGGTGCATATGCTGTATTTTGTTGTAATTACGTCATGCCTTTGTTCAGGTAGGTAGTTGTTTTGATTCTATATATAGGCCAATTTGGGCTTCATAACTAAAGGAATGGTGTGTTGAATATTATTAATTATGTTGCTTTGTGCAGGTGGAGTCTGAGTGTTTTTCAACAATTTTCCTGCATTGGCTAGAAGGAAAAAGAGGGGTTCCATGGTGCATTGCCTAGCAATTCGAAGGATGCACTAATTATATTCATTTTTGCCTAGCAAGCAGGAGTGCCACATAGGAGGAGCACAGCTATGTCATTTCGTTATGTAAGCCTATAGAGATATGTACCTTTAGTTTGCAATCTATGTACCGCTTGTATTAGGACATCAGTTGAGAAAGATATTATGGTAAGCGTCCATTGTTATTGTAAGAACATGGTTTATGGATGCAATAATTATATCTGTATGCTTTGTGTTCAGTAAGCTATTAAGGGTTGTTTATTGTTTTGTTATCACCACCGCCGTTGGTGGTGTGGCGATCAACACCATCGCTACACGTATTATGCGGTAGGGATAAAAGTGTATCACCGCCAAATCGTTTAGTAACCCGACACCGACTAAACGATCATCAAAGGCGGATCATGGTGCAAGGAGACGATGACAATGACCTTTGTCCTGGCAGATCATACGGTGAAGCGACGGTGGTGTTAGCCTCTACACAGACATTGTAGGGTCGAGATGGCGGACTAGAGGGAGGGTGAATAGTCCTTTCTAAATTTAATAGTGTTGGCTAACCGAAACAAATGCAAAATTAAAACAATCGGTTTAGCCAAGACTACACCCCTCTATCAAAGTTCACAAGCACCTTATAAAGATCCTAATTAGGCAACAGAGGTGCCGGGCTAGCTAGAGCTCACCTATCCAATTCTAAGAGCAAGGTCACACAAACCTATGCCACTAGTATTTTGCACACCGGGGACCTCCTACACAATTCTAGTAAGCAAAAGCACAAAGCTCCTAAGCTCACTAGCAATGCTCAATAACAAGGCAACCAATGCCAAATTAGAGAGCGCAAATACTTAGCTACACAAACTAAGCAATGTGACTAACAAGGTTACACAAACCAAATTAGCCACGCAAGGAGCTACTTCTATGCTACACAAGCAAGAAGGTAACTAGTGAGCTACACAAGCTAACTAATTGCAAGAGCAACTACACAAGCATAATATATATGAAAGTAATTACAAGCTTGTGTAAGGGATTGCAAACCAACTGGAAGAACAATGTTGACATGGTGATTTTCTCTTGAGGTTCACATTGCTTGCCAACACGCTATGTCCCCGTTGAGACAAGCTCCAAGGTTGCCGCCGATCCTCTTGCTAGTGGTGACCTGCAAGTCACACTCTCCCATGTGGAGTGCTTACCACAAGCTCTAGCACTTGAACTAGTCGGACCACTTGTTGCCCTTCACGTCTCGCTCTACTAAAGTTTCTCTTAGCGGCTCCTGGGTGAGCCTAATGCCCCTCACAAAGCTCTTCTCGGAGCACCACACAAGCTTCTTGCGGAGGCTTGACGGAGATCACCACCAAACTGTTGTCTAGGAGGTGGCAACCTCCAAGAGTAACAACCACCACCAGCTTGCAAGGCGACCACCTAGTGCCACTTGATGCAATCGCACTAGAATCGCTCACTCACTCAATCGGATTAACACTATCAAGCTAGAGTGAGTTAGAGGGCTCCCAAGCACCACCACATAAGCCACCAAGGCTCTAGTGTGCTAAGCTCTTCTAAGCTTGTGGCCAAAGGCTGACCAACACATCTATTTATAGCCCCATGGGCTAAAATAGTCGTTACCCCTTCACTGGATAAAAATCGTAGCGACCGGACGCACCCTGCCAGCGTCCGGTCATCGGATGGCTGCCACGTCATCCACGGCTTCAAATGTTGGCGCTGATCTCAACGGTTAAGTAGAGACCGGACACACCGTGAGGATGACCAAGCGCTGCTATGCTGAGTGCAGTCGTTTCAGAGAGCTCCCGAGCCTACGTTTTGCGGCCGGGCGTGTTTAGTGCTTCACGACGGACATTTGAGACCAACGTTCGATCGACTCTGCGTGATCGCACCAACTCCAGCGTCGCCTCGTCACCACTCGTCTGCGTGACGGATGCGGCCGGCGTGTCCGGTCACTTCTTCGTCTAGCGTCCGGTCGAAGACCAACGCCTGCGCGCTCTCTGCTGCTACTGACCGGACGCATCGGTCCTGCCGAGGCCAGCGTCCGGTCACTCACAGTGACACCTTCTCGCCTCTGTTTCTTTACCGAGTTGATCCTCATCAACTCCAACTTCTTCTCCTTTGCAAATGTGCCAACACCAACAAGTGTACACCACCATGTGTATGTGTGTTAGCTTTTCACAAACATTTTCCAAAGGATTAGCCACTCAACTTGCCACGCCACTCGATCCTAGCGATGATGCAAAGTTAGATCACTTGAGTGGCACTAGATGACCGATATGCAAACAAGTTTGCCCCTCTTGATAGTACGGCCATCTATCCTAAACCCGGTCATAAACTTCTCTACACACCTATGACCGGTGAAATGAAATGCCCTAAGTTATACCTTTGCCTTGTGCATTCCATTCCAACTCGTCCATTGTTGATGCAACACATGCACCAACCAATCACCAAATGATATGATCCACTTCATATCATCACATGACCGTATTGGTTCATTGATCTTGACTTCACTTGCTTTTCACCGTTGCCTTCGTCCATCGGTGCCAAGTCTTGCTCAAGCTTCACCGCCACACGGTCCATCACTCCAAAGCCTCTGACTTGCCCTTCATGCTTGCAACCAGTCCATCAAGCCAAGTCATGTCTTGATCTTCTCCACCTTGATCACATGACTCCATGTCATGTCTCTTGTGCAATAAGCTCCTTCGTCAACACATGTGTGAGCTTTGCAACATCTTTGAGCCATCATCACCGTCATGGCATATGTTGCTCACACACATGTACATGTGGACTAATCTCCTATGTATCTCACATCAAACACAATTAGTCCACCTAGGTTGTCACTCAATTACCAAAACAAAATAAGGACCATTCAGGCGTCTCGGCCGTCAAACCAATAGTGAACCCTTTTGCATTTGGCGATTCGGGTCGAAGTACAAGGCGACGGTGCTGGTGACCACTACACAGGCGGTTGATGTGCCCACACGACGGTTTTGATAGCCTCATCACCGTCGGATCATTTGCCAATGCGGAGGTGTTAGTGTACATCCACAAGCAGGGTTGTGCTCCAATCTTGTTGAACTAAGGACCTAATCATGGATGGATCATAAGCCAATTGGCGGTGTTAGTGTACATCACGATCGGTCCTAGATCTTTGACGGTGAAGGTTACGACCATCATTGTCGATAGCTTCTACTCGCCGAGGCCAAAATTGGACTACGATGTGGGGTTCTGACGCTTGTTTGTGAAAGGTGTGAGTGTAGTAGTGCAAGTAGTTGAGGGACTACTGTTGGGGGTGTGTAGTATGTTAGGGACCCTATGTTTAGAGCCCAATTACAAAGTTTAGTGGCTGTGTGGGATAATATTTAGGGCCCATTTATGGCTTCTAAAGGCTTTTTGTAAATACAAGCTCCACTAGGAGAAATAATGAAAACCTCCCCTCTCATCTCTCCTATAAAAGGGGAGAAGGAGAAGGTGGGAGAGGACTATGGCCCTTCACTCATTTGACTCTCTCTCTCTCTCTCTCTTTCTCTCCATTCCCACCCCACATGTTCGGTGATACACCAACACTATTCCTGTTCGCTATCTACCTTTTGCTTCGCCTTTGCTATCGTATTGTTTCTGTCCCGATCTATGGTAGTTCATCGACCAACTGGTGTTCGAAGACTACGGTCTAGAAACATTTTTCTTACATTAGAGAATTTCTAAATTATTGTACCATCAAATTTTTGCATAAACTGCAATACTACAAAAACTCCAAAATTATACCTACAATTTGTAAAAGATTTGTGAAGGTTAGTGGGTGTTGACACCAAAATTTGGTTCGAGAAGAAAAGACCCCAAGGTTGAGATTAGTCAAAAGAAAGCAGATGATCAAATCGGCTAACCAGGTTGCCAGATTAGCTAGCAAGATGACGTCATGAAGGGAATGAGCCCTATCGGCAGGATCAACAAGACATTAACAAGAAGACGCGTCGGTCTCCATAGAAAGGAAAGATTGGAGTCCAAGTTATCTTAAATTAGGATGTTTTCTTTTGTTTTCCAAGTTTTTGTAATTGGTCTTGTTCGACCAGGACTCATAGTCAGGCCTTGGGTATAAATATTGAACCCCGGCCATTGTAATAGACATCTCACATCGATCAAACAAATCCAGTACCTTTACTTTTTCGGCTTCGGCCAACCTTTAGGAGTAGGAGTAGAGTAGATTTCGGCGAGTTCTTCAGGCAAGCAGGGTTGCATCGGACGACTTGACCTCCGGCTTGTTTGTGAGTATCCGTCATGACTTATATTGTTACTTGCAAGGCTGCAACAGACAACTGATCTCTTGCGAGTCATGGTATAAGTTAGTTATCGATCTATATTGTTATTTGTAAGGTTGCAACAGACAACTGATCTCTTACAAATCACGGTATAGATTAGTTATCGATTCGTATCAACTTTTACAAGGCTGCAACAGACAACTGATCTCTTGTAAATGTTGGTATTAACCAAAGTTATCAACATTGTGTTAGATAGTTCGCTGTTTAATACAATATAACCAATTGCATGATCTAGATTGAGATTCGTTGGTCCTATCTGTTTTGATCTATAGTTAGCTGATTACTATCATGGTTGAATTTGATTCCTAAAGTTAGATCCTATTTCAATGATCAATCTATCTCGGTCCTGATCGTACATGGTGGGTGTCGACGGGATATCATCGGCAGTCCTTCGAGGGGCATCCCACGAAGGTAGATTGATCGACAGAGAAGCGTGTGATCAAGAACAAGAAGGCAACAGAAACACACGAGTTAGACAGGTTCAGGCCATCAGTATGACGTAATACCCTACTCCTATGGTCTATTGGTTTGTATCAGCTATCGTGTGATATTGCGTGTGATTGGAGGGGTCCCTGCCCGCCTTATATAGTTCGGGGGACAAGGTTACAAGTCGGTTAGATCTGAGAGATAACCGGAAAGTAATAACAGATTATAGGAATCTTGGGATTATACGTATCCTAACAGATCTTGTAGTATCTTCAGGATATCTTCTCGGTGTCTTGCGGGAACCGCCGAGCAAAGTCGTGCCCCGCAAGGCTTCATCTTGTGGGCTGGGCCACCCTAGAAGCGCGTATTATGTGGTCTGTTATGGGTATCGGTGCATTACCACCACCCTGGCTAGTCCCCAAGCGCCTTGTACTTATTGTGCAACGTCGTCTTGAGCTTGTCTGAGCAGGTGCGAACAAAGCCGAGCAGTCAAACACATGGTCCAACCACCATGATGAGTTGCCGAGCAGTTGTGAGCAGTTGCCGAGCAGCGTGAACCGTCGCCGAGCAGCGCGAACCATCGCAGAGCAGCGTCAGCCATCACCGAGCAGTGTGAACCGTTGCCGAGCAGCATAACCCAAGTATGGCTTGCCACAAGGGTGTAAGGAGCTCAAGTTCAGAATCAAAAATTTTCTTCGTAGTGGACCAAGTGTGCCCACTTAGAGTCTGACCACGAGAAAGGGAGATAGTCTTCTGTAGCTTCAAGAGGCGCAGAGTCTTCCAGATTAAAGCAAACACACTCACCGCAAGGTGAAGTGTGTCCACTTAGTCCCCGAGCCTGACAGTAGATGATATAGTCATGTGGTGCTAGGATCCAAAGTAAAAGAAAAGTAGAAGACCAGCCGAGCAGGCAGCCAGTCCCCGAGCGTAGCCTCGAAAAGCACATTCACCGCAAGGTGAAGTGTGCCCACTTAGTCCCCGAGCCTGACAGTTGGTGACATGGTCACGTGGTGTCGGTCGAAACTAACGATCAACTTGGGAAAAGCGAATCATGGAGAAAACACCGAGTAATGGGCATGCGAGTAGTAATTACTAAGCCGTAGCAGTTAGCGAGTTGTTGGCGAATATTCGTGAGCCATAACAAATTGCGGAGATAAATCGATGATATGGGCGGGCTGCTTGAAGGCCCAAGTAACGGCCCACCAACCGATTCGGGGAATTCAGAAAAATGCAAATCATAGGAACGGTTTCCCAAAAGCCCTCGAATGCGAAAAGGTGGGGGAAGTGCTTTATAACTGCGCCGCTGCACTCCGCACTCATACCTTTGCCCCTTTGCCATTTCATCTTCCTCCTCCACCATCGCATTTCTAGATTCACATCTACTCCTACTTCCTCCACCAAACTCTAGCCAAATCTAAGAGATGGCGTTGAAGAAGGGAGCTGCGAAACCGAAGAAGACGAGCCCCGAGAAGGCGAGTGCCGAAATCCGACATGACGAAGAGTGGGTGCAGTCACGAACGGGAGAGGCGGAGCTTAACAGATTGGTGGAGGTGGGCGTTCTACATGAGCGCATCACTGCAGGATGGCGGTCGGCCCTTGGTGAGCCCTTCCCCATGCCTCATACCGACAAAGTAGTGGTATTTGAGGACTATTTCTAGCACAGGTTGGGATTTCCTATTCATCCATTCCAGAGGGATCTGTTGGAGCTCTGGGCGGTTAGTCTAAGCAACCTCCACCCAAATACCATATTGCACATATCTATCTTCATCTATTTCTGTGAGGCGTATCTCAGAATCCTTCCACACTTCACTCTCTTCCGTCACCTGTTCTGGCTGAAGAAGAGAGGCGGCAGTGGTTCTAAGTTGGTCGGTGGAGTGTATCTTCAGCTGCGCGATGGAATGGTGGGAGAATACCTTACTGTTCCGCTAAGCACATCACTGAAGGGGTGGAACACCAGGTGGTTTTACATGAAGCAGAGCCACCCTGCGAGTCCGTTAACGCCTAACCCATATCCGGAGAGCCGGAAGAGCTGGTCGGAGGCGTAAGCGCCACCGATATGGAGCAAGTGAGAGAGCTCCTTGGCTTAATAAAGGGCATGAAGACCAGCGGTGGATTAGTGGCGGCAAGCTTTATAGTGCACCGTATCCGGACACGCAAGGAGAGGGCCCACCCCGCCTTTGAGTTCAAGGGGAGATCGATGGTACCGGGAGAGGTCGGAGATCTTTGTCAAGGGATGTTGTGCGAGGCGCCGCATGAGCTGTTCGCTCCACTTGCCTCATTCAACTTGCAGTAGGCATGAAACCCTTTCCTTTGCAAAAATCGCCTCCTCGGGTAAATATCTCTGGTTGTGTGTTCCTAACGCTTTTTTATCTTTTGTCATTGCCGAAAGCGGTTGGTGATTTACTCATGCAAAGATCCATTTGCGGGGAAAGGCGGTGTATTTCTCGAGCATGCCGAGGAGCAATTGGCCGAAGGGAGTAGACGCTCGCCACCGCCCAATTGACTGAGGAGAAGCCGTCAAGCATCTTATTGGAGAGTCCATCCCTAGTGTCGGAGAAAATCGAGGGAAGAGAGGCGTGACAGACAGGCGGCTGAAAGAAGAGAAAGACGGTGAGTGCCACTCCCCCTCAAGCGGCGGCATCTCGCTTGCAGTGGTGACGGACCACTAGGGACGTGAAGGACCATGGTGTTCAAGTGGTCGTATGAAGACGAAGTTCTGGTGGCTCCTCCACCGAGCACGAAGGCACCTCCATGCAGCGCGCGCGTGGAGGAACAGTCGGTGAGAGGGGAGGAAGTTCCCCAACAATGGGAGATGGAAGTCCCCGAGCAGCAGTCAAGGGGAGCCCCGGAGCAAAGAAGTGAAGGAAGTCCCCAAGCAGTAGGCAAGGGGAGCCCCATCGCGACGGGCAGAGGAAAGGCCAATGGCAGAGACAGCGGGACCTCCACCCCAAGATGTAGGCGTCGACCCCAAGGCCGCGGCTAGGGGCTCTGGTAGGCACCACCGGTTCAAGAAATTGTACCGGCAGACCAAACCGTAAGTATCCTTGTCTTGGAGTTACTTTACCATCGTTCCTTAGCTTTTTTGGTGGCTGACGAGCTGAACTGATGCAGTGCAAGGCATGTGGGGGATCCAACCTCGCATGTCCAGACTATTGAGCAACCGAAGGCTAGTCCCAGAACGGAAGAGGTAGCAGTAGACCCCATTCTGGAGTCCCCGGGTGCTCGATGGTCTGCGAAGGAGTCAGCTGCCGCTACTAGTGAACTTGGTGGCAGTGAACAGTTGGCACCGACGGTGGACGAGTCGGCAACGGTGCCCGGGGCAGCGGCAGAAGCTGTCGGGTCTTCAGCGGCGAATGCGGGAGATGTCAATGCTGCACCGGAGTCTGGGGCGGCGAGGCCAGACATGCCCGAGGAGCATATGGCACCCCCAAGGCATCACAGAGCGTGGTCAGACCCGCTGCCCGGCCACGGAACCCCCCGGTGGTGCCTCCAGCCGCGACGGAGGAGGTTGAGGTGGAAGAGATTGAACATGAGGAGTCTCGACCCTAGGCCGTGGTCGGACCCGCTGCCCGGCCACGGAACTCCCCGGTGGTGCCTCCAGCCGTGGCGGAGGAGGACGAGGTGGAAGAGATTGAACATGAGGAGTCTCGGCCCTAGGCCATCCGAATCCTCCGCAAACGTGGCGACGAGGTGGTGATTGTCGAGGAGGAGGACACCACCAGGGAGATGAGGAGACTGAAGTCCAACCTTGCGGGAGTGATGAAGCAAATTGAGGTCAGTACTGCAACTGGGATCCTCATCTTTGACATTGGAGATCGTAGTTTGTCATAACCATTGTGCACTTGTAGGGGATAACTCGGACTGCCGAGCAGTGCCACCAGCTGATCAAAAGGATGGAGCCTCTCACCGAGGAGAATGAAAAACTTAAGGAGGCGATGAACCTTATGGAGAAAAAAAATCCAGAGGGCCCAGCGACGAGCGAGACCTTGCTGAGTCCAACGCACGGGACCTAGAGTACTAGAAAGGCGTCCTATCCGAGCAACTGGCGG
Source organism: Miscanthus lutarioriparius (assembly GCA_904845875.1). Lineage (NCBI taxonomy): Eukaryota > Viridiplantae > Streptophyta > Magnoliopsida > Poales > Poaceae > Miscanthus > Miscanthus lutarioriparius. The sequence continues at coordinate 22,413 of CAJGYO010000181.1, forward strand.
CTGCGTCCGAACAGTTGTGTGGCAAGTCCGAGCAGCTGGCAAGTGCTTCCATGCAACTAGAGCAGAAGTCCGAGCAACTCAGAAGCATATCAGAGCAGAAAGCAGGTACGGTAGATCGGTAAATGTGCTTTGTATTGCTGAATAGTTATATCTTTGGTGATGACTATGTGTGCTCGCAGAGCAAGATGTAGAACTCGGCCAGCTATGCCAAGCCATCGAACAACTTCGTGAGGAGAAGATGAAGGAGACAGGGCGAGCAGACAAACTGGCCGAGGAGCCGAACGGTGAGTACTTCCTGGTCGGAGTTATTGCTGAAGTAGTTTCCTTGCTTGATGGAACCTTGTAATGCTTGCAGACTATCGTCGGAGGGTCAAGGCATAGTTTGATGTGCTAGTGCAGGAGGCCAGGACCCAATGAGAGAAGTTCGACGCCGTAGTCGCCGGAGTTAAACCGGTGATCGACTGCGTCGACCTGGAGGCTGCACCACAACCCAACGACAGGCCGCCGCATTCAGACACTGTCATCCAGAGGTGCAAGGCGGCGTGGGAGAGCTTCAACCGCGATGCTGTTGTTACCGCCATTACGCATGCCCTTGCGGTGGTTCGGTCCCATTATCAATCCGTTGACCTTCAGGCAATAGGGGCCGGATTCGCTGAAGGGATGGGCGAGGCGGAGACCCAGCAGCTAGAAGATGAGGTGGAGGACGTGGCGAAAAAAATAGACCTATTCGATGAGACGGACGGCGATGGCAGAGCTTAGTGATCTGCTCAGAGAGTATTATCTATAACATCTAGAGAGGGTAGTTAGAGCGCGCGAGAGCATAGAAAACATTTATGTATTTGTATAAATGTTATAAAGTGCATGTTTATGCAAGTTGCTCGTATTTGCGGTGAAAAATTGTTGTAGTAATAACCCTAATGCAATTATACATAGTATAAGTAGCATCAGAGCAGTTAGTTCGTTACTGAACTCTTTGGCCTTTGCTATCCCATAGTCCATAACATCGAGCGCAGAGCTCGTGCATGTGTGGGAGGCAGGCATCACCAAGGAACATGACCGACCACCCAAAAGCGTGAAGCGCGGAGCCCATAGCACGTAGGGGAGAGATCAAGGCGGGTCTTCTCCATAGAGCACCTGAGCGGGCGTGTGCTTTTGCTTGGTGGTTGGTGAAATAACTTGGAGATAAACATAGTATAAGTGGCGTCCGAAAGCGGTTAGTTCTTCTTGAGCTCTTGGCCTTGGCTAGCCCATAGTCCATAACATCGGCCTTGAGCCCGTGCACGTGTAGGGGAACAAGCGTGACCAAGGAACCGCAGCCGACCACCCATAACGTAGAGCGCGGAGCCCGTATCATGTGTAGGGAGAGATTGGAGACTGGGTTTTTTCCATAGAGAACAGAATAGAACGCATGTCTTTCATTGATCGTGAAATATGTTGGAGATTTGGAAAAAAAAAGTGCTTGGCGATTTGGAGAAACGTGTTTGGCGATTTGGAGAAACGTGTTCGGTGATTTGGAGAAACATGTTCGGCGATTTCGTACTAGAGTTCGTTATGGAGTAGCGTAGAGCTCAGCGACCGTAAGTGGAGATTACACTGTAATGGAGAAAAAGTGGAGACAAATTATGGAGACCAAAATTTTATTCATCACAAAGTGGATAGTACATATCTAGGGCGTTTCAAGGATAGAAACGTATGAGGTGCTCGATGTGCCATGAATTGAGAACATCGATTTCGTCTAAGTCACATAGGTGATAAGATACAGTCGGGGTAACCTCTTTGACAACATAAGACCCTTCCGGGGAGGAGAGCTTTGCATCCCTTTGGTTTTTGTTTCCCTACGGAGAACGAGGTCACCGACAAGCGACAAATGAACGACCTTTGATGTTACATTTGTAGTACCTCCATAAAGCCTTCTAGATACTTGGTTGTGCGGACGCAAGTGATTAGGCGTTCTTCCTTAGCCCTATAGGCGTCCTCTATCCGAACATCCATGGCTTGCTCTTCATCATAATTTTACACCCTAGGTGATGGGAAGGCAATATTATTTGGTAGTATGGCTTCTGAGCCGTAGACCAAGAAATATGGAGACACACCGGTACTACGACTAGCTTGAGTGTGCAGTCCCCAAACTACAGCTGGTAACTCCTTGAGCCATCTGCCTAGATGCTTTTCTTCTTTCTGATATAGCCTCTTTTTGAGGGCATCAAGGATCATGCCATTCGCCCATTCGACCTGGCAGTTGGCTCTAGGATGGGCAACAGAGACATATTTGATAGAGATGCATCGGTCTTCGCAGAAGTCCCAAAGGGATGGCTAGTAAGCGTAGTTCCAAGGTCGGTGATGATCTTTGTTCGGGAGATCGAATCTATGGATGATATCTTCAAGAGCTCGATTGCGCTTTCTTTGTAGTAGCCGAGACGAAGCGGTTTATACTCGATCCACTTAGAGAACTTGTCAATGGTGACATATACGTACCGGAAGCCACCTAGCGCTGGCTTGAAAGGCCCAATCATATCCAGTCCCCAGCATGCGAAGGGCCAGGAAACTGGGATGGTCTGTAGCTCTTGTGCCGGCACGTGTATATGCTTGGCGAAAAATTGGCATCCTTCACAACGTCGAACGAGGTCTTCTGCATCGGAGATGGCCGTGGGCCAGTAAAAACCAGCTCAGAAAGCCTTGCCGACCAGTGTTCTCGAGGCCGCGTGGTTGCCGTAGGAACCGGAGTGAATTTCGAGAAGTAGCTTCACTCCGTCTTCTTGGGTGATGCATTTTTGCAGTATCCCTTCCTTGGCACTTTTCCTCATCAAGTTGACGTCCACCAGCACGTAATGCTTGCTTCGATGGATTAGGCGTCGGTCATCTTATCGGTGGGTACTTGGTTTGGAGAGGTACTTAACGAACTGTTCCCTTCAATCGGTGGCCGGCAAACGTACCATAAGTACCAGCTGCTCGGTGGGGGGAACTTCCTAAATTTCCTTATCTTCCTTAATGGATGGTGCTAGAAGATCTTGAATGAAGACCCCCGATAGAATCATGGCGCGAGAGGAGTCTAACTTGGATAGGTGATCAGCGAGCTGATTTTGATCGAGTACCACATGGTGGTACTCGATACCGTAGAACTTCCCTTCGAGCTTCCTGATTTCAACGCAATATGCATCCATCTTCTCACTGGAGCAGGACCAGTCTTTGTTGAGCTGGTTGATGACTAGTGCGGAGTCTCCGTATACCATGAGGCGTTTGACGCCAAGCTCAATGGCTATACAGAGTCCGTGGAGATGTGCTTCATATTCGGCGGCGTTGTTGGAGGCCGAAAAGTGTATCCGGAGAATGTATCGGAGCTTATCCTTGGTCGACATAATGAACAGAATGCCCGCACCAGCACTGTTGATGTTAAGGGCGCCGTCGAAGTACAACACCCAGTGCTCGGGGCAGGTGGCGACGATGGGCTCTTGGATCTCGGTCCACTCAGCGATGAAATTAGCAAGCGCCTGAGACTTGATGGTAGGCCTGCTTCTGAATTCAATGGAGTAAGTGTCGAGCTCGATAGCCCACTTGATGATACGGCTGTTGGCCTCTTTGTTGCAGAGGATGTCCCCTAGTGGGAACTCTGTGACCACGGCGATCTTGTAATACTCGAAGTAGTGGCGGATCTTGCGCGACGTAATCAGGATGGCGTATAGCAGCTTCTGGACCTGAGGATAACGAGTCTTGGGCACGTTAAGAACCTCGCTGATGAAATATACCGGACGTTGCACCTTATAGGCATGCCCGGCCTCCTCGCGTTCGACCACAATGGTTGTGCTGACGACACGAGAAGTAGCGGCGATGTAGATCAAGAGAGTTTCGTCTAGCCGTGGAACCGTCATGATTAGAGGCTTTGTTAGGAACAACTTGAGCTGCTCGAAGGCTGTGTCTGCCTCCTCCGACTAGGAAAAGCGCTCGGAGGCCTTGAGGAGTTTGAAGAACGGTAGCCCTTTTTCACCGAGGTGCGATATGAAGCGGCTTAAAGTAGCCATGCAGCCTGTAAGCTTCTGTATATCCTTGACGCATGTTGGCCATTTCATATTGGTGATGGCAGAAACCTTGTCAGGGTTGGGCTCAATGCCTCGTGCGCTGACGATGTAGCCCAGGAGTATACCGGATGGAACTCCAAAGATGCACTTTGAAGGTTGACTTCCGCCGGTACCTTTTAAGGTTGGTGAACGTTTCTTCGAGGTCGGCGATAAGATCATCGGTGGTCTTGGACTTGACGACCACATCGTCGATGTAAGCTTCGATGTTGCGGCCGATCTATTGATCGAGGCACATCTAGATAGCCCTTTGATAAGTCGCCCCGGCGTTCTTGAGTCTGAAGGACATGGTGGTGTAGCAGTATGCACCGAAGGGCATGATGAACGATGTCTTGATATGGTCTTCTTCCTTGAGGGAGATCTAGTGATAGCTGGAGTAACAATCGAGGAAGGAAGCGATTCATTGCTTGCCGGTGGAGTCTACAACCTCATCTATCCAAAAGCGGATCAGAAGGAGTCTTTAGGGCAGTGTTTGTTGAGATCACTGTAATCAACGCACATTCTCTATTCTTTATTATTTTTTCAAACGAGAATAGGGTTTGCTAACCACTCAGGATGATACACTTCTTTTATGAATTGGCGACTAAGAGCCATTTTATTTCTACCCTAATAGCCTCCTTCTTTATTGGGCAGCGAATTGGCGGAGTTTCTGCTTGATCAGTTTGGCGGTCGGCGAGACATTCAAGGAGTGCTCGATCTTCTCCCGTGGTACCCTCGGCATGTCTACAGGTTTTCAAGCAAACACATCAGCGTTGGCATGTAGGAAGGAGATGAGTGTGCTTTCCTATTTTGGGTCAAGGTGAGCCCCAATCTTCATGGTCTTGGAGGGGTCGTCGAGGCCGAGGCCGACCTCCTTTATTTCCTTGGACTTGGTAGAGGCGCGAGAAGGCTCTAGATCTGGGATCTCCATGTCGTCGACGGGCACCGTCTTGGCCTCGGTGACCACGCTGGCCATCTGGATGGAGAGGTCGGTGGCTTCGGCGAGGGCGAGACTCTCTGTCTCGCAAGCGTAGGCGATGGAGAGGTTGGCCCACAGGGCCAGGACTCCTGTAGGCAAAGGCATCCTCAGCACCAGATACACATAGTGCGGTATAGCCATGAACTTGGCCAGAGCTAGCCGACCAAGTATGGCGTGGTAGGCGGTGTTGAAGTCAGCGACGTAGAAGTTGATGTGCTCGACACGATAGTTGCTTGTCGTGCCGAACTGTACTGGTAGGGTCTCTCCAAGTGGTTTGGATGCCCTACTAGGTACCACACCCCAGAAGGAGGAGTCTGAGGGTATGAGATCTGCTATCCCGAGGCCCAACTCCTTTAGGGCTCCGGCGAAGAGGAGATTCAGAGCACTCCCACTGTCGACGAGCACTTTTCTGAAAAACACCTTCCGGACGGTTACGTCGAGGATGAGGGGGAAACACCCTGTGCAGGGATGTCCGCCCACTGGTCGGCCCTGCTGAAGGTGATGGGGACCTCAGACCATGGGCGATAGCTGGGGTTAGCGACGGCGTCTTCCGTAGTGACGGTGAGCACCCGTCGAGCGGCGAGCTTCCGTTCTCTTCTGCTCTCGGTGGAGGCGAGGCCCCTGAAGATGGTGGTGACCACCTTGTCGTGGTCCTGGAAGGCATTGTCATTGCCCCCAGGTGGTCGGCGGCCTCCAACTCCACAGTGGGTGTTTGAAGTTAAGTTCCATTAGGAGATAGATCCATTGATCGCCAGAATCTGGTAGGACTCTGCTATCAATGTTGCATCAGACTACTCGACCTGTTGATAGCGTGTCAGATCGGACATTGGCGATTAGTAGATCTATCTGTTAAGAAGAGCATGGCGTCAATCACCCGTTATGTCTCCATCGGCTAATTAGCCGATGGCCTGAGCTCTAACGCGTACGACATGCTTTCATGATTTCGTTGCAACATAAATAGATCTATCGATTGCTAGCCTCTGATCTAGGGTCCTACCGTCAATGCTGCATCAGACAACTCAATCTATTGGTGGTACAATAGATTGAATCTAGTCGTTTGTAGGTTTACTTATATCCAACGGATGAGTGATCGTATGCCGTACGACACGATCACTGGAATCGGTTATTTTAGCCGATAGCCTGCTTTGTTGAGGATGTACTGGCTGCTTATATGCTTTTACTTATTTTTTGTCCTGGTTAAAAGCTAGTATGTCTTTCACATGCATGCTTACACGTTTACCCTTACATCTTTCACATGTTTTCATGATCATCGGCTAAGTTAGATCCATGTAACTAAGTAAATAATAATTACCGATATGCCTGTTTTTTTTATATTACATCATGAACATGCTAGATATCAACTCTCTAGTCGATAGCCTTATTGTGCTGGATACTTGGCCGTATATTTGGAACTATCTGGACAAACACCGGCATGTTCCACCTTAAATTACTGATCACTTTCTCTTCTTGTTAATTGCAGGGTTAAATTAACCGGCACGCCCTCGGTCATGACCATCCGGTCCAGCGCCTCGCCTTTTAAGTCCAGAGAGAGCTCGGGATCTGCTCAGCGCGGTTTCTCTCGGCTTGCTCATGTGTCGGCAGCTCCGCGTCGCGCGCATTTTTGCCGTCGACAATGGGAACATAACTTGTTTACAAAATAAAATCTTTATAAATTGAATGAAAAAAGCATAAGATGTCTTATAGTAGAACAACATTATTATATAATTGGACATTGTAATTGTTTTATAATAGGTATATCAAAAGAGTATAGTATAATCACTTGAAATTGCACTTTGGAACCTTGAAAGCCTCGCGCCTGTATCCGCATCGAGGGTTCCAGGCTGCCATTGCCCACGCCGGACACAGAACACGTCTCTCAGACTAAAATCCAGCAGCAGGACGCCCGCTAGTAGCGGGGCGGCGGCTCGGCGTGGTCGATTAAGTCAAAGGATGGCGTGTTCGGTGGTCGTGGAAGCGAGGTGCGTGGCGAGGTGGAGGGAGGGTGCGACGGCAGTCGCGAGACCCTACAGCAGGTCCACCTCGCCTCTCCAGGCCTTTAACGACTTGCTTAAATGATAGGATTAGTTTACTGGTGACCCGATTCAATTTGCGAAGGTTAACGAGCAGAAATCAAACCTTTGTGCTTTATGATGTGAAACTGCATTAAAAATAGCACTTATTCTCATGAGCATCTGGTGTTTCGTATGCTTTTTCCAATTGATTAATTTTGTTGTTGATTATTATATGGGCTTTTGTTTGTATGAACTAGAGTAATAACAAATTGTTTTAAAATGTAAGGGTGTTGAGTTGTCTCTACTAAAGCAGTCTTTGACTTATCTAAAATGTTTCTTTCATCTTGAATCATCTGTTGAGCATTCATGAGGGTCTTCTTCAAATCTCTAAATATAGTATTGTCAAAGTCTTCATCTAAATATAGTTCATCTGCTTTGTCAATAATATCAAAATTTGGGAATTTAATATCTTCTTTTGGATGTTGATAGGATGGAGTAAAAAGTAATATTGATTCATTAAGAGATAGTCCATATAATTTTTCATGATTTGGAGTCTTATCAACAATTTTTTAATGTTTTACCTCTCTGATCTAGAGATGAAGCATAGTGGGTATTCTGTTGTATGGCTTCAATTCCCTTGGAGGAATATGTGTTGTCTGCACAGTTCCCCTTGGAGGGATGTATATATGCCTTTTGTAGTCTCTGAATAACTGACTGAATGATAGTGTCATTATGACAGACTTGAAAATTTTGATTCTTCATTGCATTGTGCTTTTTGAAGAACTTGTATGGAATCAAAAGTATTGGAACTTGATCTCTGAAACTTTGTTGAAATTATTTTCTCTTTCTCTGTAGGAGAACATCTTTCTTTGTAGGAGCAATATATTCTTTGCCAGATGCTGATGGATGAACTTGAAAAGATGGTCTGTTTGTAGTTTCAACATTTTTTTTCTCAGCTACTGATTGTTGAACTTGAATAGATGATATATCTGTAGGAGCAACAAATTGTTTGTCAGGTGCTCATGCATTGACTTTAGTATTGTCCATGAGCATAATGGACTCTGTGTTTGTAGGAGAAACATTTTTTTTCATTATTGGTTGTATTGATGTTCTCTACGAGCTTTAGAGAACTTGGTAGAGTTTTCTCAAAGCTGTTTTCACTAACATCTGTTGTATCTGCCTCATTAACCAAATAATTACTTTGGAATCTTTCTGATCTGAAATCACTCTGTTTAGTAGTCTCTTGGATATCCAGTAGAGGTACTTTTTTTTTAGCAGATGGGCAAGACTCAGGTGTGCACATGCGGCCATTATCAAGGCTCGGCACCAGTAGAGGTACTTTTGAGTCAATGGATGATATATTTCGTTTCTTGGAGCCTATATAATACAAGTAATAAGGAAACATAATAAGAAATCATTTTCTATTAGCAGTTGGGGCATCTCCAGTAATGGACGTTTGAACCGCCTCATCCGACTACCCCAACTCCCGCCTCATCCAACTAGTCAAGTATTATAGTCGTCGTGCTTGAGGGCCCCACACCCAGCATAGGAGGTGCCCCATGGTGCCAAGGCAGAGGCAGAGGGTATGCCTAGTATGCCTTGGCATACCCTACGGGATGTGGTCCAGCCCCACACAGTAAGCATATATATATATATATATATATATATATATATATATATGTGTGTGTGTGTGTGTGTGTGTGTGTGTAAAAAAACAATCGATCGATCATCGAAGAATTCCATGCACCAAGCCGTTTCGTCTGTCTCGCGCACCAATCCTGAATCCCTAAGTGTTGTGCGGTTTCGCCTGCATCGCCTGCATCACGCCCTCTAGCACTCAAGGGCCACTGAGCGAAAAGAGATAATCCTGGATACTTGGCCTCGGGACGGAGCCACACTCGGTGAATTGGATGCCACAATCTTGACAAGAGGTGACATCGACGACAGATGTCGAATGGCCTATGCTAAGGCCGAGGCCAAGTGCGTTTGTTGGCCATCGAGCAGAGAGTTAATACTGACAAAACAAGTTTGTTGGCCAAATGTTAGGATTTAGTTTCTTTTTCTAAAAAAAATACGTACTTAGTTACGTATTAGTAATTAAAATTATTTTCTTTTAAACATTGACAAAAAATCAAACAAATAGTATTGCAAAGTCTCTTAATCAATTTTATGCATATATTTTTGAGCTAATTATGTTGTAAATTTGTGCAAGTTGTTATCTTAATCTTTGCATTTAAGTTTTGTCATATTATTTAGTGCATGGATATCAAATTATGTTATAGATTTTATAAATTGTTTACCGATTTGGCAAATGACTTTTTACTAAATTGTATACGAAAATGTTTGCAAACCACGCCCACCATAGATAGAATCCTAGATTCGGTACTGCACTGTGCCCCTTCAAGCTTTTGACCCTGCCCCGTTCACGCCTTGTACACCGGCCTCCATTGCCCGTCTAATAGCCTCCGCACTATCTTGCTCTGTAACAGACATGAGCATGCATATGCAGTGCCGATTCAGGCAACTCCATCAAACTAATCCAGATCCAACGCCCAACGGAAGCTCTGCTAGGTGATCTCTTTTCCTAGGCCAGCACAACGGCAGAAATAAACCGACAACAGAAACTTTGGTTGCGCCGTTGTTCAAACCTGGTGGTCGCTAGTACTCTTTCCGCTGCGAGCCGGGTCGGTCATGTCACAGCCGAGATCACTACTACTACTGGATACGAGTACATGGGGCGCCGACTGCCGACAGCGACCGGGCTTGCTTCAGGCGGCGAAGCAGGGGACCGCCGATGAGTCATGTCACGCGGCCCCTATCACTCGATGGCCACGGCGACGGCGGTATAAAGCCCCGGAGGGATTACGTCGAAAACTGAGGATGGCCTACAATACGCCAGCTTGCGCTACGCTTTAGTACGTCATTACGTGGGCATAGGCAATCATACGTACTGATGTACTCCGGCACGCCAATACTACGTGAAACCAGAAACACAGTGTGATCGAGTATTTAGCGTAGATCTAAGAGAGCATCCTATGATTAACGCACATGTATGTACCGCATCACTCCAGTACGAGTACTCCTGGTACGGAGTACTAAGAATAGTCGGTACACGCAGTCACGCACGCAGCGAGCGTCCCGGCAGCTAGCTAGTTGATTTAAAGGGGAGAGATGGTTCAAACCTAGAGAAACGGGAAGTGCTCCTGGGGACTAACTATCGCTATCCAAAAGATACCGGGCCACTCAATTCAAGCAACATACTGTCTCTCTCCCATCGAAAGGCAAAGCGGAAGCTGGGGGTGTGGTAGGCTCCTGATAGCCTTCCACGGCAAGGGCCAGAGAGAGAGATCCCCAAACCCAACCAAAGGACACCAATCTCTAGGCTTAACTCTGGCCGTGTCGGGACAACTTTTGAACGACGATCTCCTCGTCGGGATCCCCTGCCCCCCGCCACCGCACCAAACACCAGCTCCTGCCCTCTCTGCTGCCTTTGTTTTGCCTGGCTGCACGTCGTCGTCGTCCTAGGGTTGTGCTGGGCCGCGCTCGTGCTTGTCCGCTTGTTTTTTCTGCCGTCTTATATTTAACTCGTGGCCACGCAATAAGAGAGCGGAACGCACACGAAGCACAAGGCGTACAAACCCTGTCAGATTCGAGCATTAGGCATTAGGCTGCATGCAACTAAATCATGGACTGCTTGGATACTCTGCACGCGTCCATCCAGCGGCCACATATATACACTGCTTATTAGCTGCCTACAGTATATAGTCAATGGTCATACGCACAAATACTTAGCATAGATAGATTAAGCAAATAAGTAAACTCCAAAGTTTGCCAGATATATTAGCAGGAAAGGAACGGAACAGCAAACACGGCCACTGGCCACAGCATTGCTTTGGAGGCGGTCGTGCCGGCGCTTTGGCCGTTAAGGAGGGAGGGGTGCAGCATACCATGCATACGGAATGCCGGGGGTCCACATAGGAGTATGGCTTTCGCTTTCTCTGGCATCGCTGCCTGCCTCCTTTGACTTGGCAGGGGGAATTACCAGCAGCTTGTGCAGCATTGGCGCAGTTCCAGCAGTATCGTCTCATCTCATCGATAAAGGGGAAAGGAAAACACAGGAAACAAATAAAGGAGGAAAACCGAAGGAAAAAAAAAAGAAAAGAAGCGCCCTACTAGTCCTACGACCACGACTAGCAGCAGCTGCAGGAGAAGAAGGATGCATGCAGCATGCATGCCCAAGTCCATTCCTGCAGCATGCAGATTTTGCAAATGATCAGGACGGGGCGAGGGAGGCTAGCGCTACTGGCTACAGTCCTGGGATCCGTATCGGATCCCCGTAGCTGGCGGGCCAGGGGCGATCCTGGGTTTGCGTGCGTGGAGGTTGGTGCCAAAAGGCGGGATCTTCTATGCCCTGACCGCCACTGTTCCTTGGACCGATGATCGGATTCGATTCGACGCGGCACTTTTGATGGAGTCCCCGGCTCCGGCCTCCGGGCGCATCATGGCATGGCGCGCGGTGGCCGTGGCCGTGGCCCGTGGCGCCCCCCAATTAAATCGGCTACCCAGCAGCCGCCCGTCTTTTCCTGTGTTCCCTCCCTGCTCATCCTCCTCTTCCTGCCGCTTTTCTCTTTTGCTTCTTTTGATTTGCGTTGCTTGCCCTGTTGTTGTTCCTTCTTTTCTTCTCGCCACTCCCTTGTTGCCTTCTTTCTTTCTTTCTTTCGATACAGCCGGCCCCCTTTAGTTTCCTAGCTCTTTTCTCTCCTCTTTATTTATTGCTGGCGTTTGCAATGGAAGCTCAGTAACGCTCCTTGTGCGTTGATTCAATCATGTGCCCAAACGTGCTGCTAATTCTGATCATCGACCGGGGCCGGCTTTATTCGATCGACGATCGCCTCTGCACATCGTACTACTGTACTGTACGTAACATGACTGTTCAGGACGTAGTACCAGTACATCATCTGCGCTGCATGCATGCGTCGGCGCAGTCAAACTGGATAGGATCGGGATCGCGAACACGTTGCGTGTGCCTGGTAGATGCAGGAGACTCACTGGCTGCCAAGCGCGTCGCGACGGCAATAACTTCGACCGATCCTGTCATCACAATACAGGATCAGGATGACGTCCGTCTCTCTTCACCCATGATGGAGAAACGACGAAGGGAGACCAGCTAGCTAGCCGACGCAGCGCGCACAGGCTCGCTGCGTACTGCGTTGCTTGCAGCTTTCTTCACCTAACGCTTACGGATGGACGACGCATGCATGGCATGCATGCCCCCGACCTGACACCCATCTCGTTGTTGCTACTAGTAGCTAGTAGCTCGGCTGGTTCATCAGCTTGGGACTGGGAGGCCGCCAGGCCGGCTGGCCGGGCATCCCACGGCGAGGACGAAGCCACTGCCAAGCCACAGATCGAACTGTGCCCCTCGTGATCGGCAAACTCGACTCCAACGCGCGCAGCAGCAGCCGTAGTACTCGTAACCCCAGGACGCGCGCGGGCCATCTGAGCTCCAGTGGCCTCATTCGTTCGGCCTCTCCTCCCGTAGTCCTCCGCGTCCCCATATGTGCGTGGGAGACTGTTCCCGGCTTCACGTGGCCTCGCTTTTGACCGGGCGGCCACACCGCTCTTTGACCGCGCCCCCCCCAGCCACCCGCCAGTGCCACACAAGCAGGCAGGCAGACATCCACTGATCCGCCTCGCGTCCTTTCCCTCGCTAGCCGGCTAGCCCCGCGGTGCGCGCGTTTGCATCGCGCGTCGCGCCCCGGCCCCGCGGCCGGAATCCCAAATCTGGCAGGGCACAGGCAGAGGCAGCCGAGACAGGCCGGCCGGGGGAGCCCACGCCACGCCAGCCGCTACACCTTACCCACGTCGCCGCTATAAGAACCCGAGGACCCCCCATGCCCTGCCGCTCCACATCCACACGCCAGCCACAGCGTCTCGTCTCTCGCCTCGCCAGTCGCCACGTCCACCGCGCGTAGCACGAGCTAACCTACGCGATCCAACCGTAGTGCTCGGTGGACACAGCCAGTTTCCGAGGAGAGACATCCCCTCGATCTCCTATTCTCCTGTCCTTCTCCAAGCTCTACTATATTAATCATCCCGGCACCAAGCGGCGGCCACCACCACCACTTGTAGCTTGCTCGATCGCCTCCAGCAACCAGTTAGCTAGTCAACAAGATGCTGCACGAGGCGGCGCCCTGCACGTGCGGGCTGCTCTACGGCAGCTGCGGCGGCGGCTGCTCGCTGCTGTTCGCCGCCGCGGCGGGGGACCATTACTACAAGCACTGCGGCGGCGGCGACGGGGAGACCTTCAGCGCCGGGCCGTACGGGGGCTCCGTGGACTGCACGCTCTCGCTCGGCACGCCGTCCACGCGCCGCGCCGAGGCCGGGGCGGCGCGCGCGCCCTCCGCGGCAGCCGCCGGCCTGCACTGGGAGGCGCCCTCCGCTCCCAGCTGCAACGGCAGGCAGCAGGAGACGCGCGGCGCCGAGGCAGCGGGCGCTCGCCGGTGCGCCAACTGCGACACCACCTCCACGCCGCTCTGGAGGAACGGGCCGCGCGGACCCAAGGTACGTGTGTGCGTCGACCGCAATGCCATGCAACGGCATAGCCGCGACGTAATCAATGCATGCATTTCGTTATTACACGCTCGCTGTGTCCCTATACTAATTAATGTATGTATATCATTTCGATTTGGTGCGTGCAGTCGCTCTGCAACGCGTGCGGGATCCGGTACAAGAAGGAGGAGCGGCGCGCGGCGGCCGCGGCGGTGGCGCCGGCGGCGCTGGCCCCGGACGGCGGAGTGGACTACGCGTCGTACGGCTACGCGCGGCAGCCGCAGCAGTGGGGCTGCTACGGGCCGGCGGCCGTGGCGAAGGCGGCGTCCTTCGGCATGTTCGGTGACGCGGCGGCCGAGGTCGTCGACGGGCCGTGCCTGCCGTGGGGGCTCGGCGTCATGCCGTCGTCGCCGGCGTTCGGGACTGTGCGGGAGATGCCGAGCCTGTTCCAGTACTACTAGGTACTATACGTAGTACCACAGCTAGCTGCAGAACGGTAGACTGCACTGCTTGTCCGAAGTCTCCTTTTTCTCTTTCTCCCCTTTTGGTAACAACAAGATGTTGCACTTCTTTTTGAAGCCATGAGAGATGCTGTACTTGACCAACGAACCAAAACTGCATCAAAAGCCGAAGCTGAAATGGATCAATCCGATCTCTTCACTCACTCCCGCTCATCATCTCCTTTTTTTTCCTTTTCTTTTGCTCTGCTTGCAAATTTTCCATTCATAATCAATTTGTTCGCTTTGGTTTCATCCAGGGCTTATCAGCCAGCCAACAGTCTTTTGCTCTCACAACAAACCAGCACTAGCCAGGCTTATCAGCCCAGAAACCAACCAGCGAACACGTCGATTATTTGTGCGTACTTCATCAGATTCTAACATGCGTAGTACTACTGTACTTGAAATGTGCAAATTTTCTTGTTTGAATCTTGCTGCCTGATGATGGTTTGATGAAGGTGACCCTATCCTAGCCTCCATCTGAATGAATGAAACTTACAAACCTCGCAAGAGTACAGTTGAGTGTCTAGAAAGAAGCTCTCATGTTACAAATGTGCAGTATTGGCCCTGGTCCTTCTTTGGCGATCATGATTGGGTTGGGTCGTTCCTTGGGGACACCGTGCACAGCTGGCTAGATTTGCACCTTTTGCTGGGGGCCAACGGTCAATCATCGGTAGCCGCATACTAGTATGTTTCGGGACCCACAGACGTACGGGCCCTCTTTTTTACCTCCTACTTGCCGCGCATGGTCCCAGGAAAGTTCAAAGAGATCAATTTCGCCAAAGTTAAGAATAATATTTTTTTCTCGAATACGCAAAAGATTTACGTAGTATTATATTAAGTAGAAGAGCTTAAACAAACATATAACTCGCTTCTATCGAGCGTCGAAGGAGGTCGATCTAATACAGCCGTAGCTGAACCATCCTTACAAAATACCTCTTGTTTCGATATTACATAAAGGAAACGACCAAAACCGACGCAGCGGTGCGACCTAGGGGTGGCCTTGTATCTTCGCAGCTGTCTGGACGGGCCCTTTCCAACGGCCGGGAAGAGCGCGTCCATCGCCTCGGCCTCTGACACGGTCAGGTTACCGTCGAAGAGCTTGTCAAAGGCCTCCACCTCCGACGCTGGTAGCGCTGATGGACCCTTGATGTAGCCTATACGCTGCATGATCAGCACCTCACCTCGTTTGGGAAGCAGGTACTCGGGACAGGCTTTGAGCCGCCAACCGCATGCCCCACCACGGCAGCACCGACTTAGCAGGCGACTGCTTGGGAGGCTCACGAAACAGCGGAGAGTCCCTCTTACACACCACTGCCTTGGTGAAGTTATCGAGGCAGCGCTGGAAGGAGGCGTCGTCCTCAACTGTCTGGTGGGTGTCCCCCGGCACCGTACTTGAGTTCGTCTGCATCGGACCGAAGCCTGGTGGGTAGCCCTCTTAAAAGCTCTAGTTTGATTTTGGTGAATTGATGAAACCCTAAGTGCTAACCTAGTTTATCAAGTGATCATGATATAGGTAGCACACTCCAAGTGGTGAAGCAAATGAAGATCATGACATGATGATGGTGATGCCATGGTAATGATCAAGTGCTTAGACTTGAAAAGAAGAAAGAGAAAAACAAAAGGCTCAAGGCAAAGGTACAAATAGTAGGAGCTATTTTGTTTTGGTGATCAAGACACTTAGATAGTGTGATCACATTTAGGTTTGATAGCCGTACTATTAAGAGGGGTGAAACTCGTATCGAAATACGATTATCAAAGTGCCACTAGATGCTCTAACTCATTGCATATTCATTTAGGATCTAGTGGAGTGCTAACATCCTTAAAAATGTTTGTGAAAATGCTAACACATGTGCATAAGGTGATACACTTGATGGTTGGCACATTTGATCAAGGGTGGTGAAGTTTAGTTGCAAGGGTAAGAAACTCCACCGGCGTCCTAGACAGAAAAGACGAAGGTCACTGAGAGTGGCCGGACGCTGGCCTCGGTTGGACCGGCGCGTCCGGTTAGATGTAACAGCGAAGACGCTGGCGTCGGTCAAACGACCGGACACTAGGTCGCTCTGCGACCGGATGCTGGCAGGGTACGTCCGGTCAGTGCTGACGTACGCTGACGTGAGGCTCACAGAGGAGACGTTGAGTGACCGGACGCTGGGTGAGTCCGGTCGGGCATGACCGGACATGTCCGGTCGAAGAAATTCGTTTCTGGAACCTTACTGGAAACGACCGGACGCTGGAGGCTGAGCGTCCGGTCATTTGTAACGGAGCGTCCGATCAACAGATGACCGTTGAGATCAGACGACTTCTGTTGAACGCAACGTGACACGTGGCTGACATCGGGCGATCGGACGCTGGCTTCAGAGTCCAGTCAATATGACCGGAGCGTCCGGTCGCCCCACGTTTTACCCAGTGAAGGGGTACAACGGCTCTATTTTGTGGGGGCTTCTATTTAAGCCCCAAGGCCGGCTCAAGCTCACTCTCTTAGCCATTTGCATTGACATAGCAACCTTGTGAGCTTAGCCAAAGCCCTCCCACTCATCTCCATTATTGATTCATCATCTTTGTGAGATTGGAAGAGATTCCAAGTGCATTGCTTAAGTGTTTGCATCTAGAGGCACTTGGTGTTCGTGTTTCGCTGCGGGATTCTCTTGTTACTCTTGGTGGTTGCCGCCACCTAGACGGCTTGGAGCAGCGAGGATCGTCGAGCAGAGGTGGTGATTGTCTCCGGCTCCGATCGTGGTGATTGTGAGGGGTTCTTGACCTTTCCTCGGTGGAGAGCCAAAAGGTACTCTAGTGGATTGCTCGTGGCTTATGTGATCCTCATCTTGTGTTGGTTGTGCGGCATCCTATTGAGGGTTTGGCGTGTGAAGCCAATTAGCGCGTAAACCTCCAAGTGAGTGAATCGCCACAACGAGGACTAGCTTGTCGGCAAGCAAGTGAACCTCGGTAAAAAATCATTGTGTTTATCATTGATTCCGAGGTGATTGGTCTTCATCATTATACACACTTTGTGATTGATTGGTTCATACATCTACACAGCGGTATAACCTTATTGCCTATTCTTTATATTACCGCAAACTAGTTGTCAAGCTCTTTAGCGTAACTAGTTGTGAGAGCTTGTTAGTTTGGTTAGTGTGGCTCTTTAGTTAGCTTTTGATAGCACACTAACTTAGTGTAGTGATATAGCTATTGTGTGGATATACTCCATCTAAACTAGAATTATGGTAGGTGGCTTGCATTTTGGTAGGCTAGCGCAAAACTCGCTTCGCCTTATAATTGTCTAATCCTTTTGTTAAGTGTTGTTGTAAAAATTTTATTAGGCTATTCACCCCCCCTCTAGCCATTAGGACCTTTCACCTCTTCACCCACCATGGGCGCATCAACGCCCAAGGGGTTGTCGAACACTAACCGCTTTGGCGTGACCTATGAGTACCCCTGCTGAGGCGACACCGGGGGCGAGGCGGGGCGCAGGGGTGGTGTCAGCCGTGCCGAGTCGGCATGCTAGGACGGCATCTGCGTGCAAACACAGGTGATCACCGCTGGGGCCTCGTCCTCCAGCTGGGTGACCTGTGGAGGCCACATGACGACCCGACTGCTAGCGAGTGAAGCTTCGAGCTCCACCAGCATCGGGTCCTACGTGATGTCGCGATCAAATGTGGCATCCGTGTGAGGCGTCAGCGTCAGCGGGTTGAGCTCGACGAGGCCCGTCGAGCCAGTAAGCTCACCATGTCCAGCTTGGGCATCAGCAGCGACAGATGTGTCATCCGGCGCTGCTGTAGCAGCCCCCGCCGAACAACCGTGGCTCCTCCGTCACCGCCATCGGCGTCGACAACATCAGTGTTGCCGTCCTTCACAGCAGCGCCCATCCGCGCCTAATGTAGCGGCGTGAGAGCGAGGTATGCCGTTCCTTACCGAACTCGGCCTTCGTGGCCGCTTGCAATCACGCGCGCGGTGGCGGAAGCCCCTGTAACACCCTGTGCGAGGTGGAGGCAATTGAGGCATTTCCCTTGCAGCTCTGCTGGGAAATGGAGCATAGGACGCGGCGGTGGAGCCTCATCACGACCTCCAGACTGCCCTCATGAAAGGACCTCGCACCAGCCGTCGGCATCAGGAGCAGAGAAGCGTTGCCGGCAGCTAGAAGCAGGCTGAGGTCCTGGCCTCCGATGAACCGGCCGACGCTGCGCACAAACGCCAGCATCCTGACCAGTCCCGCTGCTGCTGTCCTGGCCTCGGACATGAAGTCCAAGGACGAGCTGTGGGCGTGGTCGCCGATGGTTGGGGTGATTTCCTAGTCTCTCGGCCCGTGACCCGACGACGGCCCCATCGCGTGTGCCCCTAGCAATGGCGGAGCGGATCGGCGCACGCTCCGACAACGGCAACGACCGTAGCTGCCGCTCCCGCAAAACGGCATCGAGGTCCGGCGGCGGTGGCTCCTCGACGATACACGTGTGTTGCCAGGTACTGGTCCCTGCCTCCAGGTCTGCCTGTACCGGAGAGCCTCGGCGTACGACGTCGAGGTAGGACCCCCCGAGATGGTGACACAGACTTGGCGTCGGCGTCGGTGTCGTAGTCAGAGAGGTCAGACTCCTCGGACCATCTCATGGCCTTGGAGCGCCTTGGGGTCCCGGTGGGGAAGAAAGGGGTGGCGTTGGGGGAGAGGGTGGCTGGGCCCATACCAGTGGAGGAGGTCGAGGGCGGTTGGGTGGCCACCGGTGCCGGGGTGGCGGGCGGCGGGCTGGGGAGGTCGAGTTGGGGGAGTCCGGCGGCGCCATGTCTGCCTATGGCCGGCTGGACGACGACTTCGGCGTTGGGCTCAACGGGTCACCATCTGACGTCAATCTAGCCCCCACGCAAGGCATTGGGCTGGCCGCCGCTGGCGGTGGTGCGCCGGTAGAGGAGGCGGCTGCGGTGGATGCGGCATCGTGCTGGTGGTCTCCTCCGAGGTCCTCGACGGGCGGTGGCGGCGACTGAGCCACACGCTCCGCGTTGGCGGTCCCCTACGTTATCGTCGGCAAGGGCACCGGGGAAGGCCACGGAGGCGCTCCTGCGCTGGACCCCGCGGCAGCCGAGCCCTGCGCCGATGGCGACGCGGGCGTGCCTTGCGCAGGCTGTCCATCGCCAGATCCCGTGGACGGTGGCTTCGTGGGCGAGGAGGGCGGCGGCCACGCCCCAGCACCGGAGCTCTCCAGCTGAGGCTATGGGGAGGTCGACGCCAGCGGCGTCGGGGCGGCCATTATGGCCGGTGCCTGCACGGAGAGCCCACCATGGCTAGCAGTGGTGCTCAGATGGCGAGGTTCGGGATTGGAGCGAGGAGGGGGCGGAGGGGGAGCGGGAGGGACCGTCGGTATCGGCGCCTCGGAGAGCACAAGCGCCCTGTTCGCTTGGACTTGTTTGGCTTATAAGCCGTACTTTTTTAGCCAACGAACAATATTTTTTTCTCTCACACCAAATCAGCCAACAGTACTTTCAGCCATGGCTTATCAACCAAACAAACCCAAATGAACAGGGTGTAGGTCGGCGAAACCCTAACGGTCTAAAGGGTTAATCCGCACTGTGTATATCTCAGCGATATAAAGCTATGCTTATCAAGCATGAGTAGTGCTAGATTTACGTTCGCCTCTTAACAAGAACACTAGATGCTCGACCCGTTGAGGACATCGTCTGTTACGCTTATATTTCGATAAACAGAGACTAGCGCATGACAGCCAACAAGTGGAAAAACAATTTAGCAGATGTCGAACTGACTCTACGTTGAAATGGCAATGGTACATTGCTTGCACCACTTGATTAGTTCCCAGGGATAATGATCAGTTTGAGAGCAATGGGGTCCCGGGGATCATCATCTTCTTCCTCTGCCTCTGCCATCTTCACCAGTTTCAAAGAAGCGACGGCAGGCATCTCAACAGCTGACACTAGGGGGGAGGGGGACGCTATCGGACAAGACACAAAAGGCCCATCTCCTCATCGGCTCCTGTGGAGCCATTCATCTTCGTTCGACTCCTTCAGGAATGCCAAGGCCAACTTTCTATGAAAACTGTCGCACACGTCGATTGCCCGGCATGAAGGCGGACAAGAACAGTAGACATGAAGCATAGTGTCATATAAACCGCCTGTTTGGCTAGAGCTGAAACGATCGTATACGATCATGGATTATTACTGTTGGCTGGTTTGGTGTGAGAGAAAAATATTGTTTTGACTGGAAATTTACGATCGTTTTGTGATCTTGAGAGATCCCATCCCATGTATCGGCGTCGTCGCGCACGCTACGCGTTATTTCAAGACAACAATCCCATCCCATGTATCGGCGTTGTCGCGCACGCTGCGCGTTGTTTCAGGTCGATCGATGTCGTCGAACGATAGGTTCTGGCCTCTGGGTACGAATCCATGTCGCCGAAGAGGGGAGCCGTACGTGGTGACGTCCGTTACATTGCGTTGCAAGCACCGAGCAATGTGAGGATGACGAGCGTACGTGTGCCGTCAGGCCGGCAAGGGCAGTGGAAATGGAATGGAAGTCACCGAAGCCTATGGAATGCGGCTCCATCAACGTACAAATTAAGGGAAAATTGTCTAGCGGACATCTCGAGTGATGGTCGTTTGCTGATAGACACTCCGTTTTGAGACTGAAAGCATCTAGGCCCCTAAGTGGATTTCGGTGATTAATGTCAATACAAGATTACTATGACTAATGTGTGTTTTGCAGAGGCAATTAAGTTAGGTCATGGTAATGGAGATCGATTGGGCAATCGAGGTTGTCATGCCCCTACGATGGAAATCATTTCAGTTTTCAAAGGATGGACGACAAGGTTAAGGATAACTAGTTCTAAGTGTCAATTGAAGTTGGAGAGACACTTAGAGTAGTTTAGGACTTTGTTTTTCCTTTGGCCGTACTATGAAGGGGGGTATGAACGGGTAGCTTGATCTAGTTGAGTCTAGTGAGTTAGGTGTGGTGCACACTTGTTAAAACTAGCTCTAGGTAGCTTCTATGAATGCCTAAGATCCTTTGGAGCAAACTTCATTCACATATGATCGAGAGTTGGAAGTGAATGGAGGGTCAAATACTGACCGAACGCTGGCTCCGGTGCGACCGGACGCTGGCCGCAGGGTCCGGTCAGTTCATTTGACTGAGGAGAACAAGTCTGGAGTGATCGGACGCTGGAAGGTCGTGTGACCGGACGCTATGGGCCAGCGTCCGGTCGACTCCAGTAAGGGTCCAGACTTGAGAAAGTGTGACCGGACGCATCCAGTCAGTGGTGACCGGACCCTGAGTTTCCAGCGTCTGGTCGATTACAGTAAGCATCCAAGAGCGACCGGACGCGTCCGGTCAGTGCTGACCGGACCCTGTCAGCGTCCGGTCATCACTTGGAAACTGTTGCGCGGGTTGAACTGACCGGAGCGTCCGGTCAATACGATCGGAGCGTCCGGTCATCCCGCAGAAGCTCATAACGGTTTGTTTTTCAGGCTGACTTATAAATAGAAGCTCCACTCGTGTGTGGAGTTACTTTTGCTCATTCCAACAGCTGAGAAACACGTTTGTGAGTGCCAAGAAGAGCAAGGTCCTAGTGAGGTGTTTGTGATTTGAGAATCCAAGAGTGAAACCTCATTAGTGAATCAAGAGTAGACAAGTGTGCATCCATCTTCTCATTAGGCTTCGCGTGGTCAAGTGAGAGTTCGTGCTTGTTACTCTTGGTGATCGCCATCACCTAGACGGCTTGGTGGTGATTGGGAGCTTGGTGATCACCCGGCAGAGCTTGTGGGTGACCCAACTCAAGTTGTGAGCGGTTTTGGGTGATTCGCCGCGACGGAGTGTCGAAGAATCAACCCGTAGAGAGCACTTGATCCTTGCGCAGATCAAGGGGGAGCTACACCCTTGCGCGGGTGCTCCAATGAGGACTAGTGGAGAGTGGCGACTCTCCGATACCTTGGCAAAACATCGCCGCGTTCCTCTCTCCATTTACTTTGAGCATTTACTTTAAGTATTTACTTTGAGCAATTCAATACTCGTCTTTACATTCATAGAATTGCCATGCTACAGTAAGTTTAGAACATAGGTTGCAAGTCTTTTGTGCGTTGATTTGATAGAAACACTTTGTCTAGGCACAAGGAGTTAATTGGCTATCCGTAGGATTTGATTATTGCAAGAAAATTTAGAATTAGCCCAATTCACCCCCCTCTTGGGCATCTTGATCCTTTCAATTGGTATCAGAGCCTCGTGCTCACGTTTTTAAGCCTAACCGCTTAGAGCAAGATGTGTCACGGGGATGAACCTCCTCCTATCTTCGAGGGGAATGATTTTCCATATTGGAAAATTTGCATGGAGGCTTACCTAGAAGCTCTAGATGTTGGAATTCTTAGAGCCGCCTCTCAAGGGTTCCCAACACCTAAGAATGCCGCACAACTTCAAGGCGATGAAGTAAACTATGAAAAATGGAATGCAAAGGCTTGCAACACCATCTTTAGAGGCCTTTGCAAAGATGTGTTTACTCGTGTAAGGAACCACAAAGACGCCCATGCACTATAGTCGGACGTTTGTGCGCTCCATGAGGGAACCAAGAGTGAGCGTGAGGAACGCTATCATCTTGTGATTAAAAAGCTAAATTCTTTTGAGATGCTTCCCAAAGAAAGTGCTAATGAAATGTATTCTCGTTTAAATGTTCTTGTAGAGGAAGTCAATGGGCTTGGACTTACTCAAATGTCACCATCCGACGTTGTGAGAAAGATCTTGAGTGTCCTCCCCATTGACAAATATGGGCACATTGTGACCGTGCTACATCAAGGTGATCTTTCCGCCGCTACACCGACACAAATCTTGGGAAAGATCAATGCTCATGAGATGTACATGCACATCACGCCATAAGATGGCTCATCCTCTACAAAGAAGAAAGAGAAGGACTTAGCATTCAAAGCTAGCCAAGATAAGGGCAAGGCAAGACTTGAGTATGAGAGCTCAAGTGATGAAGATGATGAAGAAAGCCTTGCTCTCATGGTGAAGAAGACCGCCAAGATGTTAAAGAAGCTAAACAAGAGTGGCATCAAATTTGACGGCTAGAAGAAGAAGTTCTTCACTAGCTCAAGAAGAAAGCCAATCTCCGAGATGGATTGCTACAATTGTGGCGAACTCGGCCACCTAGCTCATCAATGCACAAAGCCCAAGAAAGACAAGTTCAAGAACAAGGGCAAGAAAGATGATTCAAGTGATGAAGATGAAAAGAAAAAGAACAAGCCATACAAGAAGAGAGATGGCAAAAAGAGAGACTTCTACAAGAAGAAGAAGAGTGACAAGGCCTATATTGTCGGTGATTGGCTCACGGACATTGATTCCTCAAGTGGATCATCCGATGATGAGAGTGACAATGAGAAGGTGGCCGCCATTGCTATTGATCTTGCATCCTCACCGCCACCATCGCCATCATCCTCTACACACCTATGCCTTATGGCCAAGGGTGAACGCAAGGTAACTAAGAGTGATGATAGTAGTGATGATGAGCAAGCTAGTGATGATGATAGTGATAGCGATGATGATTCACCCACATATGATGATCTTGTCAAAATATTAAGAAAATACACTAAGATCATTAGAAAGAGTAGAGCTACAAATGACAAACTTGATGCTAAAAATGATTCACTCTTAGCTAAGTGTGATGCATTGGAAAAGGCTAATGATGAGCTCAAAGAAACAAATGACTCTATGTCATCCAAACTCAAGGAGCTCAAATCTTCTAAGAAAGAGCTCAAAGATAAACATGATAAACTTGAGTGGGTGC
This sequence comes from Miscanthus lutarioriparius, assembly GCA_904845875.1. NCBI lineage: Eukaryota > Viridiplantae > Streptophyta > Magnoliopsida > Poales > Poaceae > Miscanthus > Miscanthus lutarioriparius. The sequence continues at coordinate 46,263 of CAJGYO010000181.1, forward strand.
ACAATGAGCTTATCATTAGTCACAACAAGCTAAAAGATGAATATACAACTCTAAAGATCAATTATGATACCCTTGTTATTGCACAAGAATTCTTACCAAATGAACCACATGTTGCTACTAACCATGTTGTTAAGATTGATATAGCTACCTCATGTGATGATTTAATTGATGAGAGCATTGAGCATGGATCTAGTAGCAAAGGCAAGCAAGTGGTTGAGTGCAATGACTATGATGAGTATGTCAAGCTCAAGAGTGACCATGAGAAGCTCATGAAAGATCTTGAAGAGATGAAAAGTCACAACACCATTGTGCTAGAAACTCTTGATCATGACAAAGAGTTGATCCTTGAGAATGAGAAGCTCAAAGAAGAAAACAAGAAACTCAAGGAAGAGAAGAACAATGATATTCTCATGGAAGAAAACAAGAAGCTCAAGATGGAGAAAGAGCATCTCAAGGTGGGATTGAGCAAGTTCGCTAGAGGCAAGCATCTCCAAAGTGAGCTACTCATGAATACCGTCATGAAGATGGATAGAAGTGGCATTGGATATATGGCAAGTGTAGAGAAGAAGAAGGCTCAAGCTCAACACCAACAATCAAAGCCAAAGCCAAAGCTAAAGCCAAAGAGATGTTTTGAGTGTGGACAAGAAGGTCACTTTGCTCATGAGTGTCAAACTCCACCACCACAACCCTTGCCCAAGCATGCTAGACCCTTTGCTTTCAATGCTCACTACATGCTTAGAAAAGATTCTAGTGGAAAGATGAAAGTCATGTTCTTAGGACCCCCCAACAAGAGTAGGCCTAAGAAGATTTGGGTGGCTAAGTCACTTGTTGAGAAGGTGAAGGGTCCTCAACAAGTTTAGATCCCTAAAGCTTGAATCTCTTGTGTGTAGGTGAACTACAAGACCGGTGGAAGTCATTGGGTTATTGATAGTGGTTGTACTCAACATATGACCGGTGATCCTCGTATGTTCACCTCACTAGATGAAGAGGTAGATGGACAAGAGAAAATAACATTTGGAGATAATTCAAAGGGCAAGGTTAAAGGATTGGGCAAAGTGGCAATATCAAATGATCATTCCATCTCCAATGTGCTCTATGTTGCCTCATTGAGTTTCAACTTGCTATCCGTTGGATAATTGTGTGATCTTGGTTTCCAATGCTTATTCACCGAGAAGGAGGTTGTTGTATCCAAAGTAGATGACAAACAAGTGATATTCAATGGATTTAGATACAACAACTTATATCTAGTTGACTTTACCTCCGAAGATGCAAACTTGAAGACTTGTCTATTCACCAAAACAACACTTGGGTGGCTATGGCATAGAAGACTTGCTCATGTTGGGATGAGCTCACTCAAGAAGCTTATGAAGAATGATTTGGTGAGAGGGTTGAAGGATGTGAAGTTTGAGAAGGACAAGCTTTGTAGTGCATGTCAAGCCGGCAAGCAAGTTGCAAACACTCATCCAACCAAAGCTTTTATGTCAACCACAAGAGTGCTAGAACTCCTACACATGGATTTATTTGGACCAACAACATATAAGAGTTTGGGAGGAAATCTCTATTGTCTTGTGATTGTGGATGACTATTCAAGGTATACATGGGTATTCTTCCTTCATGACAAATCCGAAGTTGCATCTTGTTTCAAGAAGTTTGCCAAGAGAGCTCAAAATGAATTTGAAGTGAAGCTCAAGAAGATAAGAAGTGACAATGGCAAAGAGTTTGACAACACAAATATTGAATCCTATTGTGATGAAGTTGGAATCAAACATGAAGTCTCCGCAACCTATACTCCTCAACAAAATGGTGTAGTTGAGAGGAAGAATCGGACTTTGATCACCCTTGCAAGGACAATGCTAGATGAGTACAACACCCCCGAAGCTCTATGGGCGGAAGCAATCAACACCGCATGTTATGCATCCAACCGCCTATTTCTTCAAAAATTCCTTGTCAAGACACCGTATGAGTTGCTCAATGGGAAGAAGCCGGACATCTCCTTCTTTAGGGTGTTTGGTTGCAAGTGCTACATCTACAAGAAGCGGCAACACCTAGGGAAGTTTCAAAGACGTTGTGATATAGGTTTTCTTGTTGGTTACTCATTGAATTCCAAAGCATATAGAGTATTTAATCATGCCACCGGCTTGGTTGAAGAAACATATGATGTGGAATTTGATGAATCTAACGGCTCCCAAGGAGCACATGAGAATCTTGATGATGTAGGTGATGAACCATTGAGGGAGGCTATGAAGAATATCCCGGTGGGAGACATCAAGCCAAAAGATGATGAAGATGATGTACAAGTCATTGACCAACCTTCTTCATCAAATATACCACAAGATGGTGAAAAAGATGGGAGAGTAGAAGATGAAGATACTCATATCTCCCATGAGCAAATGGTGGTACAAGCACAAGATATTGATGCTCCACAACCTCCTCCTCAAGTGGTCAATAGAAGAAACACACCTCTCCTACAAGATCATCCACAAGATCTCATCATAGGGAGTCCATCAAAGGGTGTGATGACTCGATCTCAAAAACTTACTTCATTTATTGCTCACCATTCTTTTGTCTCTTGCTATGAGCCTACCAAGGTAGAAGAAGCTCTTAAAGATCCGGATTGGATCAATGCCATGCATGAAGAGTTGAACAACTTCACTCGCAATGAAGTTTGGCCTCTTGAAGAGCGACCAAAAGGTGCAAGAGTCATTGGAACGAAGTGGGTGTTCCGTAACAAGCAAGATGATCAAGGTGTTGTTGTGAGGAACAAGGCAAGACTAGTTGCAAAGGGGTTCTCTCAAGTTGAAGGTTTGGATTTTGGAGAGACCTTTGCACCGATTGCAAGATTAGAAGCCATCCGTATCCTTCTTGCATATGCATCACATCATGAAATGAAACTATATCAAATGGATGTGAAAAGTGCTTTTTTAAATGGCTTTATAAATGAACTAGTCTATGTTGATCAACCTCCTGGGTTTGAAGACCCTAGATATCCTAATCATGTTTATAGGTTGTCCAAGGCACTATATGGGCTTAAGCAAGCCCCAAGAGCTTGGTATGAGCGCCTTCGGGACTTCCTCATTGAGAAGGGCTTCACCATTGGGAAGGTCGACACCACACTATTCACCAAGAAGCTTGATGTGCATATCTTCATTTGTCAAGTATATGTTGATGATATTATCTTTGGATCGTCAAATAAAGACTCATGCAAAGAATTTGGTGAATTGACGTCGAATGAGTTCGAGATGTCAATGATTGGTGAGCTTACATTCTTTCTTGGTTTTCAAGTCAAGCAAATGAAAGAAGGCATCTTCATCTCTCAAGAGAAATACACAAAAGATCTTCTCAAGAGATTCAAGATGGATGAATGTAAGCCAATCAAGACACCAATGCCTACAAATGGACATCTCGATCTAGATGAGGGAGGTAACCCGATTGATCAAACTCTCTACCGTTCTATGATTGGTAGCTTGTTATATTTAACCGCATCTAGGCCCGACATCATGTTTAGTGTGTGTATGTGTGCTAGATTTCAAGCTAGTCCTAAGGAAACTCATTTAATTGCCGTAAAAAGAATCCTTAGGTATCTTAAGCACACACCAAGCATTGGTCTTTGGTATCCCAAAGGAGCTTTATTTGAATTAATTGGCTATTCCAATTCGGATTACGCCGAATGCAAAGTTGATAGAAAGAGCACATCCGGAGGGTGCCATTTGCTTGGAAGATCACTTGTGTCTTGGTCCTCCAAGAAACAAAATAGTGTGGCTTTGTCCACCGCCGAAGCGGAATACATTGCCGCGGGTGCTTGTTGTGCACAAATATTATACATGAAACAAACTTTGCTAGACTATGGAGTAGTTCTAGAGAAAGTACCTCTTTTGTGCGACAATGAAAGTGCGGTAAAACTTGCAAATAATCTGGTTCAACACTCTCGCACCAAGCATATAGATATCCGCCATCACTTTCTAAGAGATCATGTGGCTAAAAATGATATATCACTAGAAGGTGTAAGATCCGAAGATCAATTAGCGGATATCTTCACTAAACCGCTAGATGAGGCTACATTTTGTAGATTGCGGAATGAGCTCAATGTACTTCACTAAAAATGGAGCTTGTATTGTCCCGTGCATTCATTGTAATATACGACATGTTTAAATTCGTGGCAATGCATATAGCGCTTGTCTAACATGGTTAAGATAACCGCTGAAAAGCGTGTGAAGAAGCTTAACCTTGGATCAAACTTGACAAGCAACTAGATTTACTCAAGTATTGCATATGCATGAATGTTGTTTTGTCGTTTTGTTCCGTTTGTCCTCTTCTTGCCTATTTTCTTAAAAAGAATTATAGACTAAGGCAAAATATTTTAAAAAAATATATATGAGGGTTTGAGAGAGGTCACTCACATCAGTCTCAATTGGTGTTTATTTGGATCTTATTCAAGTTGGGACTTGATTGGGAATAGGCAGCGAGATGGATGTTTGAAGATTTGCTGGAAAAGGTGCACCAGACGCTGCACCGGACGTTGTTGTCTAGCGTCCGGTCAGTTCACAGGAGGTGAACTGCTGGTGAAGGAGTGACCGGACGCTGCGTCTGTGCGTCCGGTCAGGAAGGGTTCAGCGTCTGGTCGATCGAAGGTTGACCAAGTTGTATTGACCGGACCCTACCTGCGTCCGGTCATGGACCACCGGACGCGTCCGGTCCCGATTCCAGAGGATTTGGACCTCTCTGGAATCGACCGGACGCTGGGTGGTAGCATCCGGTCGCTACCACCGGAGCGTCCGGTCAGTGGATCTCGCGTGGCTTCAGGACTCCTTTCTCCTTTTCCTTTTCTGTCGCGTGTGGGGAACTATTTAACCGCAAGCCGTACCGTTGTTAGCCCTCATCCTGCCTTGCCCTAGCCAGCGCCGCCGCCTCTTGCGCCTCCTCTGCTCGCCAGCCGCGCGCCACCGTGCCCTTGCCTCGCCGTGCCACCGCGACCCTGCGCCGGCCACCCCGCGCCCTCGCCACCGTGCTCCAGCCTCGCCGCGCCTCTGCGCCCGAGCTTTCCCACGCATCGCCGCTCCAGCACAGCACATGCCACCGCAGCTCGCGTGCCACCACGCTAATGCCGCCGTAGCTCGCCGGAGTCGCCTTGTCCACGCCTCTGCTCTGCCTCTTGCCGTGTGCCCTAGCCTCATCTCCTCTCGGTAAGGCTAGCCCCATGTTTCAATTTCAAATTGCGTAGATCAATTTGCAATACAATGCACTGATTTCACAAATACTAGGGCCACCAGTTCATCATTGCTCCGTGTAACCCTAGCCGGTTCCGAGGTTCCCCCGTGTGACATCTCATCTTTTCTCGGATCGCTGATCGTCAGGTAGAAAGCCATTCGATTCAATTTCGCATCTACATTGCTTTCTCTGTTAGGGTTTCGCATCTATTAGCAATATGGTATTTATTTGTATATCCATCTATTCTATCGTGCAGCGAGTCGGTTCCGTTGTGGCTCTTGTGGCAGTTGGCAGTCAACTCGGAGCCAAGCTCGCGAGTAAGGATCGAGGCCAAGCCTCGAAAGCAGCAGTTTGACAGTTGATCTTCATCAGCTACAGTTCACCATCTTGTCAGTCCAGATGGCTCGCACCAAGAACGTTGGTGGTGGCCCAGGTGATGATGACCCCGCGCCCTCGCCGCCGTGCTCTAGCCTCGCCGCGCCTCTGCGCCCGAGCTTTCCCACGCATCACCGCTCTAGCACAGCACGCGCCACCGCAGCTCGCGTGCCACCACGCCAATGCCGCCGTAGCTCGCCGGAGTCACCCTATCCACGCCTCTGCTCTGCCTCTTGCCGTGTGCCCTAGCCTCATCTCCTCTCGGTAAGGCTAGCCCCATGTTTCAATTTCAAATTGCGTAGATCAATTTGCAATACAATGCACTGATTTCACAAATACTAGGGCCACCAGTTCATCATTAATCCGTGTAACCCTAGCCGGTTCCGAGGTTCCCCCGCGTGACATCTCATCTTTTCTCGGATCGCTGATCGTCAGGTAGAAAGCCATTCGATTCAATTTCACATCTACATTGCTTTCTCTGTTAGGGTTCCGCATCTATTAGCAATATGGTATTTATTTGTATATCCATCTATTCTATCGGCAATGAAGTCGGTTCCGTTTGTGGCTCTTGTGGCGGTTGGCGATCAACTTCGAGCCAAGCTCATGAGTAAGGATCGAGGCCAAGCCTCGAAGCAAAGCGATTTGATGATTGATCTTCATCAATGACGATTCACCATCTTGTCGATTCAGATGGCTCGCACCAAGAACGTTGGTGGTGGCCCGGTGATGATGATCGAGGCCCCCGCTTCGCTTGACCACCAGATCTAAGGGCAAGTCAACCAAGCGGTGACATCCAAGAAGCGAAGTATCTGACGCAGAGACAGAAGAAAAAGAATGTTGCAGAGGAGGCATGAGCGTGCCGAGAGAGGTGGTGCCCGCAATGAGTTGTCATTGCAGATCGGCCAGTTTCACCGGCATTGAGCTGCGATTGAGGAGGTTGAGCGTCGTCATGGTAGTCCAATTTGGGACCATCACATTTGTAGGGAATGACGGGTTGCCATTGAGGAGGGTCCATCAAGACACAGCAGCCCCCACAAGCGAGCCTCAAGAGACCCGAAGCCGAGGAGGCAGAGCGGCACCCCAGCCGCCGCGCCTGGGCGGACCCGTGTACCGGTCTCGCCGAGGGCCACCGACACAGCCGGAGGGATCACGTCCTCCACCTAGACCACGTGGTCCACCTCCGGTGGTTCACCTCGACTTGAGGGCCGCCACCGCCAAAGTGAGTTCAAGAATTGCGTTTTGTTGAGTTTGAGGTTTGGTTTCCTCCCGGGAGGGATGAGAGAGCGGTGAGGGTTTCTACACGCCCTTTGTAGGAGGATTTCTACAATGCTTATCTCAACGGTGGGGTAGTGTTCAGATCTCAGAGAGTTTGTCAGATAGAGTCCATTGTGGCAGCAGCCGGAGAGAGCATTCGGCCATACTTGTCATATTTGCCAGGGGTGATGATTTGATTGGACGGACGGGATATATGTACCATCTTGGGTTCGTCGGTTTATGCTTCACTCTTCATCGATCCACATCACATGTTTATTCACTTTGCTTTCAGAGGCAAAGACTATAGAGTGACGAGTGGCGTGGTCGAGAGAGATCTTGAGGCTCTGAGAGGCGACTGTCAAGATACATGAGGTCTGTTATGGACAGCGAGGCCTCCCAGGCGTCCACATGGAGGGTTGGTGCCTCCTCTGATTTTGTGCGACATTGCTTCAAGGAACCTTTTGGAGAGGGGTCGGCGGGGAACCCCAGTGACTTGACTCCTCAAATGAGAGTGCTAGAGGCCATTATCGGGAGGACTTTGCTTCCTGAGTTGGGATATAGAGAGGTCGACTCGCTTACTGACTCGGCTTCTTAATGCTATGATGCGTGAGACGATATTTGATATCTGGGACCTCCTTCTTTCAGAGATGGAGGATACTATAGGTGAGGGATTCAAGGGTGTGAGTGAGCTTCCCTATGCTCTTTGGATCACGTTTCTTATCCATGAGAATAGTGCTTGATAAGCCCCTGGTATGATGGATGAGTATCTGAGGTGCCACCACAGAATTCCCGACTTACAACACATCACGAGAGGATCGGACATACCATGCCTCAAGCACCCAGATAGCCTAGCCATCGTCCCGACGTGCCAGAGTCCGTAGCTCAGTAGGATGAGATCATTAGAGGGATTGCAGCCACTGAGGAGCAGGAGCTAGAGGCACAGCAGGAGGTGAGCGAGTATAATGACAGCTCGGACGATGACTCTCGCCTATTCCTCGAGATGCCTCCACGCAGAACCACGATCTGAGGCCGGTAGCTCGATTCTGCTCCACTGCTCCATGAGCAGACCCGCTCTTATTGCTATTCTTGGCGGATGCGCAGAACCACAGAGAGACGAGCACGAGAGACAATTGCTACTTTTGCCCGATTTGAGACTTCGGCAGATGAGTTCAGAGGCGGCGGCGAGCCATGCAAAGAAGCAAAGCAACAGCGAGATGCATCAATAGCAGATACTCTTGTAGCAGCAGCTTATGGGTTTCATGTAGCACGTAGTGACAGCTCTTAGGGCCCCACAGCCACAGACTTCGCCCAGCTTGCTCAAACTGCTTCCACCACAGCGACTCGGCTACTCTGACCTAGCGCGGGCTTCAGGTCGAGGGACAGCCTCCAACTCAATTTGCTTCACCTCTTGTACAGGTGTCCCGATGGTTGGCCTCACCGTGGTAGCCCGTGAGTTCACTCCACTTGACGGGCTTCACACACGAGTAGTCCTCCTCGCTATTCGTGCACGACATGTCGGTCTCCGGAGTCTTGGAGCATCCTTCAACGAGTTGACCGGCATGCCTACTCGCCTCATATGCATTCTCGCCGGTCCGTCTCTGAGTATTCCCGATGTTGTGACTACTCAGAGGCTCCCCTCGTCATTGCCTCGTCAGATCCTCAGCAGACATACTAGAAGCTTCTGGCTGCACCAACCCCAGCTCAGACCAGACCGCTTCAAATGACACTTCCCGCCATAGAGGGTCGGTCGATTCGAGCTCGTGGTCGAGATGATGATGGTGCCCGGTTCCGGCTGCCCCACGTTCTTGGCCTTGACTACCACTCGTCATGGCTTGCCCGCCGACAAACCCCTAGGTTTTGGTGTTTGGCGCCAAAGGGGAGAGGGTGTTTGAGTATGTAGTCTCAGGGGGAGCTACATTTAGGGGGAGCTAGTTATCTAGTATTAGCCTATTATATACATTTGGAGTTCTATTTGTGTGATACACTATTACTTATGCATTCGTGTGTTTACTTTCATGCATACTATTATATATATGTGGTAGTGCTATCTACGTGATTGTGAAATATGACATGTGTGCTTTCTACTTTGCATTATTTAAATGTCACATCACTTGTGTTATGCTCATTTGCTTTTGCTTCCGCGTTTATACTTCGAAGCAAATGAGCTTTGTTACTTGTACTCATGCTTAATTCATATCCTTTGAGTACATTGTGTTGGCTTGGGTCATATAAGCTTGCCTAACTCTTTTGTTCTTAACGACAAAAGCTTATATGAACCAAGCCCGTCAAAAACCTCATTCCATAACATACTCGAGGTGGTAGTCATCAATCACCAAAAAGGGGGAGATTGAAAGCATCTAGGCCCCTAAGTGGATTTCGGTGATTAATGTCAATACAAGATTACTATGACTAACGTGTGTTTTGCAGAGGCAATTAAGTTAGGTCATGGTAATGGAGATCTATTGGGCAATCGAGGTTGTCATGCCCCTACGATGGAAATCATTTCGGTTTTCAAAGGATGGACGACAAGGTTAAGGATAACTAGTTCTAAGTGTCAATTGAAGTTGGAGAGACACTTAGAGTAGTTTAGGACTTTGTTTTCCTTTGGCCGCGTACTATGAAGGGGGGGTATGAGCGGGTAGCTTGATCTAGTTGAGTCTAGTGAGTTAGGTGTGGTGCACACTTGTTAAAACTAGCTCTAGGTAGCTCCTATGAATGCCTAAGATCCTTTGGAGCAAACTTCATTCACATATGATCGAGAGTTGGAAGTGAATGGAGGTCAAATCTTGACCGGAATGACGGCTCGGTGCGGTGCGACGGACGGGCCGCAGGTCCGGTCAGTTCATTTGACTAAGGAGAACAAGTCAGGAGGACCGGACGGCTGGAAGGTCGTGTGACCGGACTGGGGCCAGCGTCCGGTCGACCTCAATAAGGGTCTAGACTTGAGAAAGTGTGGCCCGGACGCGTCCGTCGGTGGTAACCGGACCACGAGTTTCCAGCGTTCGGTCGTCGACGATAAGCATCCAAGAGCGGCCGGACGCGTCCGTCGGTCTTGACCGGACCTGTCGGCGTCCGGTCATCACTTGAAGCTATGCTATGGGTTAAAGCGGCCGGAGCGTCCGGTCATCCCGCGAGAAGCTCATAACGGTTCGTTTTTCAGGTGACTTATAAATAGAAGCTCCACTCGTGTGTGGAGTTACTTTTGCTCATTCAACGGTGAGAAACACGTTTGTGAGTGCCAAGAAGAGCAAGGTCCTAGTGAGGTGTTTGTGATTTGAGAATCCAAGAGTGAAACCTCATTAGTGAATCAAGAGTAGACAAGTGTGCATCCATCTTCTCATTAGGCCGGCGTGGTCAAGTGAGAGTTCGTGCTTGTTACTCTTGGTGATCGCCATCACCTAGACGGCTTGGTGGTGATTGGGAGCTTGGTGATCACCGGTGAGCTTGTGGGTGACCCAACTCAAGTTGTGAACGGTTTTGGGTGATTCAGCATGACGGAGTGTCGAAGAATGAACCGTGAGAGCACTTGATCCTTCTTGCGGATCAAGGGGAGCTACACCCTTACGCGGGTGCTCCAACGAGGACTAGTGGAGAGTGGCGACTCTCCGATACCTCGGCAAAACATCGCCGCGTTCCTCTCTCCATTTACTTTGAGCATTTACTTTAAGTATTTACTTTGAGCAATTCAATACTCGTCTTTACATTCATAGAATTGCCATGCTAGAGTAAGTTTGGAACATAGGTTGCAAGTCTTTTGTGCGTTGATTTGATAGAAACACTTTGTCTAGGCACAAGGGGTTAATTAGGCTATCCGTAGGATTTGATTATTGCAAGAAAATTTAGAATTAGCCCAATTCACCCCCCCCCCTCTTGGGCATCTTGATCCTTTCAGAGACCATAAGACACTTTTGGTTCGGTGAAATTAGACCACAGGGCACCGTGGACCAGTTACAGCCGGTTAAGGAGAGAGAAAATTTTGTTTTAGACATCCGGTGGCCCTGAGCCACAGTTGGGTCCACCCCCCCCCCCCCACCTATCATCTTACTCTTCTCCTCTTCCATTGGTTGAGCTCCCCTCCCCACTTGTCGTGCTAGCATCGCCCCCTCTTCTCTCATTGTGCCAGGACCACCATGGCCAAGCTCCCATCGCCCGTGCCATCACGGCCTGCTGCCGGTGCGCCCTGCGGACCCACGTGCCACCGTAGCCTGTTGTCGCCCGCTCCCTGCTGCCTCACGCACCGCCGTAGCCTCCTCATGCCCCGCATCCGCCGCGACCTACGGCCCCACACACAGCCGAAGCGTGCTTGCGCCTTGGTCGCTGCCATGCGCGCACAGCCCCGCCCCGCACGCCCCGGCTCGGGTCCTCCATGGCTGTCGACTCTCACGGCGGGGCCGCCGCGGTCCGACTTTGGCGCGGTCGCGACTACCAAGCTGTGCGCCTGGGCCTACCTTCAGCGCTGCGTTTCCATTGCTGCGTGCGCTGCTGCTGCTCACAGGCCAGGCACCGGCGAGCTCCAAGCTCGCGGCCATGGCGGGGCTTGGCCTGGGTACGGCAACGACCTGCGAGCGTGCAAGCGGTTATGCGACCTACGCGCGGACGGACGCGACCTACCGCTGCGGACTCGGGCAACCTGCAGACCAGTGGGGGCGGCTGCGGACCTGCGAGCGTTCGCAGACCAAGGCCGCCGGCAGCGCGGCGGAGCGCGGGGGAGCGGGACCGGAGGCAGACCCAGGAGGCGCAAGGTGTCGCCACCGGTGAGCTCCGAGCTCTGAACTTGCGGCCATGGCAGGGGCACCGCGCGAGAAAGAATAGAAAGAGCCGGGGGAAGAAGAAAGAGGGCGGGTGCGGGAGGCGAAGAGGGGGGCGGGGACAGGAAACAGAAAAAAAGAGAAAGGGAGAGAGGAAGAAGAAAGCGGCAGGGGCAAAAATATCATTTCACCGCTGTTCTCTTTTCTCAACCGGCTGAAACCGCCCGTGGTGTCATATGGCCTAATTTCAACGAACCAGAGTGTCTTCTAGCAAAATGCTCCAAAATGACTGTCCGCCAACAAATGACCATCACTTTAGATGTCTAACAGACAATTGTCCCACAAATTAAAGTTCAAGCGGCCAACATGTGTATTTAAATTTGATTGGAGAACAGTAGGGTCATCTCGCGCCATGTTGTGGGTGGGATTGTCAAAATCTTGGTAGTAGTTGAGTGAAAAGTCTTTTTATATATAAGATTGGAATTATCGAATCGTAAATAAATAAAAATAAAAATCATAGAAAAGTATATCTATTTGCTACAATCGTAAATCAAAATTTTCATTTCTAGTCGATGTAAAATCGGACGATAAAACAAAGATTTTCGCACGCACGCATGCATGTTGTGTACTCGAGCTTCCTGGCAGGCTGGCACGAGGCCAATCCAGAATCCACACGCGCCTGGGCTGTCCCTTGCACAATTAAACAATTTCAGGCCTGGGCCTAGCAAAGAAAATGGGCTTGTAAAAAAAAACGTGAGCAAACCTACTTGGACCTAGACACTAGGCAGCTCGAAGTTTTGATCGGCAAAGTCGTTCGGCCCAGTACACCATCCGAAGGAACCTACGGCCCCTTCCCCATTCGACACCCGTCCGTGCCCGAACGAGAACCCTCGTCTTCCCGCACGGGTCGTGCCGGGCGAACCCACTGGCCGACGCCGAGTTCAATCGCCGGGGTGAATGAAGGCTGCCGCCTGCCGGGGCGGACCGGCGAACTCGCCGCTGGCCCTACACCGCTACACGAGATAGCACCTGTGCAAATTGTGGCAGGAGGCCCCGAGGCCAGGTCGCGCCGCCTGGCCCGCACCGTGCAAATGCGTGGGGACCGCGATCAAGCGCAGCGCCGCCACCATCAGCGACGCGGCCAAGCTACCTAGGTAAGTGCCTGTGGGTCGTTGTTCATAGCGTATGCAAGCCAACCAGACTAGCGATGCTTGTGTTTCTATATACCGTTCTAACTTCTAAGCCCGTGCGTGTTGATAGATGGCAGTTTAGAAAGTAATGCCCCGATAACGTTCTAGGAAATGCTTGAAGAACGAAACCTTGTGCCTGTTAGTAGATTCGAATCTCACTGTCTATATATCATAGATGTTCCCGATGTTGTTAATGTTGTTGGGGCTGTGCATATGGATACGTAGTGAGGAACTGGGGATAAGGCATTGTATTTCCGTGGCTGCTGCCTGCTGGCGTACTCTTCGAACCAGTTCTAGATTCTTGTATCTGAATTCATTCAGGGTGCTGTGTTCGTGGTTCGACTTTAAACTTCAATGGGTTAATGGGGTGAGATGTATACGATTCAAGCTTTATAATAAATTGCACTAGTGTACTATAACACTATTAAGAATAGGTTGAGAATTGGGATTTATCACTAGCTACCACTGACCTGCTTGAGGTAGACAACTGTGTTGCACGCATTTTCTGCAGGAAGGAAGAATGAATGCATTTAAATTGCAAAATGTTGGCATCTTATGTAACACCCTAGGTGTTAGCCTTGCATAACTTGACTTGCATAGCATGAGCATGATCATCAAGCATTCATATATCAGCATTTACAACTGAAACATTTGATTGAAACATATGAAACATTGCTTGTTATTTCATGTTTCTACGAATATATGCATATGATCATGAGTGTATACATGTACTTGGTGGATGGGAGTCACAAAAACATGTAGCCACACATTGGTTAGCAAATAGGACATTGTTCATGAAGGTCACCTTTCATGACCAAACACTTAAGATTTCATGTGTTAACCTAGATAGCACTATGTGTGACTAATACATGAAATGATTGTATGACCTTGCAAATAGCTTAAACATGTTTAGAGTATTATTATGAACAACTTTGGTATTCGTGGCTAGGGCTAAATAGATCACTAAGTCATAGTTCATAAACAAGTCATCATTTGAATGTAGCATGTTTGACCAAGTTTGAACTATGTGTTAGAGACTTTGCATGTAGGTGGTCACTAAAGCAAAGTTGTAGTATTTGATATGGGGAACAACTTTTATTTTTGGGTCATGTGATGATAAGGTGCATAGCTTAGTCTTTTTGAGCTCACAAAAATCATCAATTCACTGTTTTCAACACTTAGCAAAATTTTCTAAGTCTTGGTCCACTGACCGACTGACAGGCTGACATTGCGGATGATATAACTTGGTTTTGGTTGCGAATTAGAGCACGATCCTTTAAGAACAATTGAAGCTGGTACATGGGTCTACAAAATTTGTTTAGGTCGATTGCACGATGGAGCTACGGTTTAGCAGAAAAATCATCGTCAATTCGCGCTGTCAGGCATGTCCATTTGCTTAACTGACGAACTGAATCGGTTTCGGTGGCCGACCGGCCATCAGGCGCTGGCCGCCGCGTGGATGCGAAGAACGACCGCGCGTCGCCGTTGCTCTAAACAGCCAGGCCACGCCAAGCCAGAGCAGGCCATTATCACCCCCAGCACCGCCCGCTCCCGCCGAGCACACCATTTCGCATTTCTGGCTTTCTCCTTCCCCGCCCATAGCAGCGCCGCTCTCCGCCAATGCAGCCGAGCACCTCGCCTCCGCCGAGCTCGCCTGCGCTCACCGCCGTTCCATTCGCCAATCGGTCGCGCTCGCAGCTACGCCTCCACCTTCCCCACCATTTCCACCTTGCAGCGCCTACGATTTCGCCTTTGGTAAGCCGCGTTTAGCTTTGCGCCGTCGCAGGTTTGTCTTCGCCGGAGCTCCGCCATGGCCGCTGCCGTGGCCGTGCTTCGTCGGAGCATCTCCGGTCGTCTAGGTCACTATGACATAGTATCAGGGTCGCCGTGGTCCTGTTGCTCGCCTTGTTTGGCTTCGCCGTAGCCGAAGACGACCGGCACACGCTGTGCAGCGCCGCCGTGCCGCCATGGCCGACGTCGTCACCCTTCGTGCCGGTCATCCGCCCACCTAGCTAGCCCAACACGTGCGCGCGGTCGAGTAGGTCATACCGCGTAGACGTCACCGCCAGCGGACTCGCCGTCGACGAGCTGTGGCCGCGCAAGCTTGCTCAGCGCCGCCGGCTCTGTTTTGGTTTCACTGACAGGCGGGCCCTGCTGACCAATGGGTCCCTGCTGTCAGCGACTCTATGTTATAAAGCTAGTTCAAATATTCCAGATTGAGTGTGTTTTGTAATTTTTAGATCTCCAGTTTGGTAGCTTCAAAAATGGTGAAATAAATTTGGTAGTGTTCCATAGGAAGTTTAATATTTAAGAAAAATATGATCTTGACACTTACAGTAGAAATTTTGAAAGATTTAAATGGAGATTTGAAATGTGTTTTTGAATGCATGCAAACTTGTTTATTTTATATCTAAAGTTCCTGTGCTCCAAAAATTATGAAATTTTTGTGATAAGCTATTATTGTCATGTATGAGCTATGGTAAAAATTTTAGGGTCAGTGCATGAGTAGATTTGTAGTTATAGATTTTTCTTTTATAAATAGGTAATCCTTGTATGAATTTTTATAAATTATTTAGGAATCCAATATTCATGAAATTTGTTGGAGGTTATCCTAGTACTATAAGGATGCTAAGAAAAATATAAAAACTGTTGCTTGACACTTTTCACTACGGTTTTCTATTTATGCTATTTAAGCCTTTCTGCCTTGTTATTTTTGCATAGAATGTTTTACTTGATAAAATGGCATAAAACTTTTACAGTAGTCTTTAGGATTTACAGCTGTTTAAAGTTAGCATTTCCGAATTGCTTGCTCTCTCAAATTTCTGGACAGCGCTGGATTGATTGTCTGTTTTGGTTAAGATAAAGTATGAATTAGCTTTTGATGATTAAATAAGAGTTGTAGACAATTTTATAAGCTTTCCAGAAAGTCTAAGATCACAGTATTTGGATAGGTAGAACTTCAGTTATAAGTAAAACAAGCAGCTGCTGTTTTGTGTGTAGGGAATGAATTGTAAATGTGTTTGATTAAGTAATCAAGAAGAGATATGCACCTACTCGGTAAAATATGATGCATTTGTTAACACCATGCTGTAAGAATACTTATACGAATACATTCATCATGTGTCATCATGCTATACTTGTATGCATGTCTGTATTCGCAATACCTTATGCCATATTCATGCATATAGGATCGACAGAGGAGATAATGTTGCTGGAATTCGACGAAGTTGAGGAAGGGGACCAGCAGGAGAATCCTCAAGCCGTAGCTCCCGAAGGCGAGGAGCAGACCCCAGAAGAGCTTCCAGAGTGCCCTGATCACCGCCCCACTTCTTTTCTGAAATGCAAGCCCCAGAGCATTATAAGTCTCCTAATATTTTACAAATGATTACTTAAGTACTTATGATTGATGCATTAGGTTATAAGAGTTGAATGAAAACACTTGATGCATGGAACTACCTTGTCCAGATATATACATCTTTAACCCTGTATAGGTCTAGGATCGAATATATGCTTAGCCCTGCTTAGACCGGTAGAAGTCGGGTGATTTCCTGTCACCTGCGAGATATAGGTGGATACCGAAGCACGGTTAACTATATTTGCTATCGTGGAAAAGAACCATGGGGTAATGTAAATCGAGACCGGGCGGGATGTCGATAGAGAAACAACAAGACATGAAGGTCTTGGATGTGGATCTATCCCTGTCTGTGTCGATTAAGAACCGTACCGTTGTTGGCACTTTTGACAAGATTGAACGCATGCCTATCACTTAGCTGTCCGGATAACTCGTTCCGACCACGAAGCCAAGTAGCTCAACTCAGGCCGGGACCCGTTCTGTTGTGCGCTCCTTGCGGGGGGCGATCAGACTGAGCCCAAGGGTAGGCTAGGCCTGAACGTCCTGGCATCTGGTGTCCCAGATTATGCGGCGCGGTACGGACCCGCGAAATGTGTATCTGAGTTGTACCAAAGGTGACCCGACGCGACCCCGACGGGGGAAGTGTGGGTTTGTGTTATGAATAAATTCCCAGCTGGTTGAAATCGATTCGAATCGCCGTCTCTCCCGGTTAGTGAGAAATTTGGCTAGCCCCAACATCGTAGTAATTGTATTATGCAACATGATGGTTCGAACGAATATGGAATTACAATACCTGCTATGGTTACTATTGTATGCTTTTAAATGGATATACCACATGTTTGGCACATGATAGTTGCTAATCTAGAGATGGATAGTTATAATTAACCTGATATTGGAACCATAATTGTATAACTAAGTTAATCGCTTTTATGCAAAATGTTGTCAAGCTATCCCTACTTATATAGCCTTGCATAATCCTTGAAGTCAATTTATTTCTGGTTTATGACGGGTAAGTCTAGCTGAGTACATTCTCGAACTCAGGGTTTTATTTCCCATTGTTGCAGATAGCACTGTGTATCATGGTTATTGCAAGAGTTGCTTCTATCCCGCTGTGGATGAGGAGTAAGCCTTGGGCAGGCTTCTTATTAATCCTTCTACATGCTTTTGTGGATCGTGATCGTATTTTGGCACTGTACTAAACTATGTTGGAAACTTTACTTTCAAACTTAATTTGCTTCCGCTTTTATCTACCAACTCGGTTTATAATAACTGTGTTTCATACTCTGATGATGAAAATATATCTGTGAACTTTATGTAATATGTGGCATGTATGTTGAATCATATACGATCTTGGTTGTTGTAAATCGTTTATCGAGACCCGTCGTGGTACTCGATGGACTACCGGGTTTATATGGGTTCAAGTATGACAGTGCGACCGCTTGCGGGCTGCTATTGTACTTGTACTCTTATAAATTTGTCGGTTCTGCGATAGCTGGCATCAGAGCAAGATTCAATGTTAATTGTCACATGTGTATTTAAAACAAAAGTTTTTGTTTTCCAAAAACCCTTCTCTAGCAACTAATAGCTATATAATAGGTATTTGAAATCTAAAGTGTGCCAATGATCACTTTCCTTATGCCCAAATTAAGGACTATTAGGTGGCTATTTAAGTACTAACATGGGGGTTTTTACTTCGTCGTCCATACGGCGTGCTATTGTATGGATGTCATTCACTTAAATTGTAATGTATGGATCAAATGCCTCTACGCCAAGGTAAGATGATGAGTGACATGACCGCAAGATGTGAGCGTGCGGTCGGGAAGAGTTAGTTTTGGTACGGCTATGTATGCATGCTTGCATGTGTATATGGTGCGTATTTAATTGTGGGTTTGAATTGTTATCGGGTAGTTTGATACGAAAGTATATGTATGGGTATACATATATAGAAGTATTTAAATTTACATTCTGCATATTTCTTTATGGGTTTGAGCTGAAATGAAATTCTTATGCAGGTACCCTAACAACGAAACGTGTAGCTCGACTAGTTACGCTATATATGAGAGAACGTATGTATGCCACCGTGTCTACCACTAGAAACAAATGTTTCCTAAGTTTGTGAGGACGTACGGAACGAGCATGCATCATGATAATTATCATTCAAATAATTACATTGTTCCTCCCCTTATAAATTTCTTACTCGGTTATGTAACTCTTATCCATTATGGCCTTGTCTCACAAAGTGTACGTGATGATAGTACCAATGGCAGCACCAGCTGGATGTGAGAAGTTCCTGATGGTTTTCGAAACTCCTACTCTGTTGTGGAGAGTTTTGCAATTTGCGGGGTACCATGAACCGCCCCTCTATCACTGGAATAAAGGGACTTGAGCCAGCAGCTTGCACGGGCCCAGCATGTAGTGATGGATCTTCAGCATGAGGTGCATTATCTGAACCATCAACTGTATCCAATCATTGATGAGAAAGAGGAAATCTAGAAAGGTTAGTACAAGATGACGGCTGGGACGAGAAAGAAGTGGAGCCAGAGAATGAGGATGATCCTATCTCCGACCTCGATAGCGATCTTAATGAAGATTAGAGTCACCTAGTGACTAGTATGTTAACACGGTGCGAGTCTGATAAGTGATAAAGTTGGTGGTGTCATGTTGCGAGAATGAATTGTTATGCCTCTGTTTTTATTGCGAATTTGAGAATTTTCTCCAGTAATTTCAGTTTGGCATGATTATAAATTCATCTGCAATCTTGTGACATCAACCAATAGTCGTTTATTGTTGCAACTTCACAGATGACACGCACCCGTGTAGGAGCTAGTAGCAGTCATGATGGCAATGGTGATGACTTACCACCACCGCCGCCGCTGTCTGCTCAGGAGTTCTTTGCTCAGTTCTTGGGGAGCCAAAGGACAATGGAGGAAGCTATGCGCCTCATTGCGTAGAACACTACTCGTGGCCACCCACAGCAACAAGGGGCCGAGCCAAATCAGCACAGTACATTCAAGGAATTTCTAGATACAAAGCCTCCTATCTTCAAGGTGGCTGAGGAACCACTACAGGCTGACGAGTGGCTCAATACCATTGAGCAGAAGTTTCACCAGATAAGAGTCACCGAGCATCTGAAAGCTGAGTATGCTTCTCATCAGCTGCAAGGACCAGCAGGGATCTGGTGGGCACATTTCTTGTCATCTCTACCTGCTAATGCACGAGTGACATGGGAGCAGTTCAAGCTGGCTTTTAGGGGACACCATATTCCCCCGGGCCTAATGCGCATGAAAGCAGCTGAATTCATGAGGCTCACTCAAGGGACAAAGACCCTCACAGAATATATGCACGCATTCAACAACCTGTCCAGGTATGCTCCAGGTTTTGTGGATACTGAGGAGAAGAAGATAGAGAGCTTCAAGCGGGGTCTAGGCACCAAGCTAATGAAGACCATGGCAAACTCCAAGTGCACTACTTACAACGAGTTTATTAGTGATGCTCTGACCTAGGAAAACCACAATAATATGCATGTAGCTGCTAAGGGTCGCAAGAGGGCATATGAGGCAGGTGCCTCCGAATCTTCACATGCAAGAGCGCCTATCATAGCTAGGCCACAATTCCGTCCACCTACACCCAAGTTTAGGCCTCCACCACCTAAAGCTCAGAACAGCAGACCTCAGAAACCATTCCGTAAGGCATTCACTATTGCCTTACCAAAAGGAACTGATAGTCAGGGGAGCTCCAAGGGACCCTGGAATAATCAACCATGTTTCAACTGCAATCAAGTGGGCCATTGGGCCAAGGAATGCCCCCACCCTAAGAAGAATGGCAATCCGAATCAGAACAATCAGAGGCAGGCAAACTCAAGAGCACGTCCGGGATACATGCATTATACCGCTGTTGAGGAAGTGCCCGCTGGAGAAGTTGTCACGGCTGGTATGTTTCTCGTCAATAAGCATCCCGCTGTTGTTTTATTTGATTCGGGAGCTTCTCATTCCTTTATGAGTCAAGCATTCGCATCTAGGCATAATCAAGAAATAATTGAAGTAAGCAAAGGGGGTTATAGTATAAATTCTGCAGGGGCAACTATTGCTACAAATAAGATAGTAAAAAATGTGCTCATCTCTATACAAGGGAGGGAGTATACAACAGATTTGATAATATTGTCTGGGTTATCGATAAGTGTAATCTTAGGCATGAATTGGATGAAGGATCATGGTGTTCTCATTGACACCAGCACCCGTACTATTATGTTGAGAGAACCCATGGGAGGGAATGCTTTTCTAGTACCACTCTCCCACAATTTTGAACTCCAATATTTAGCTTGTGCTATCCAAACCACCACACTTTGTGATATCCTAGTGGTTTGTGAGTTTCCGGATGTATTTCTAGAGGAATTACCAGGCTTGCCACCGGATAGGGATGTGGAATTTAGGATTGAGTTAGTGCCAGGTATGGCACCCATATCAAGAAGGCCCTATAGAATGCCACCCAATGAGTTAGCAGAACTTAAGGTTCAATTACAAGATCTATTGGACAAGGGTCTTATCCAACCTAGCTCATCTCCATGGGGATGTCCAGCATTGTTTATGAAAAAGAAGGACAAGTCACTGAGAATGTGTGTAGATTACAGACCACTCAATGTTGTGACCATCAAGAACAAATACCCGTTGCCCCGCATCGACATCTTGTTCGATCAGCTAGCGAAGGCAAAGGTATTCTCCAAAATTGACTTGAGGTCAGGCTACCATCAGATAAAGATCAGGCCAGAGGATATACCCAAAACTGCTTTTTCCACTAGGTACGGCTTATATGAGTATTTGGTTATGTCTTTCGGACTAACGAATGCTCCTACCTACTTCATGTACCTAATGAATTCGGTATTCATGCCCGAGCTTGACAAGTTCGTGGTCGTGTTTATCGATGATATATTGATATATTCAGAAAATGAGACGGATCATGAAGAGCATCTAAGGATTGTTCTATCTAGGTTGAGGGAGCACAAGTTGTATGCAAAGTTTAGTAAGTGTGAATTTTGGTTGAGCAAAGTACCTTTCTTAGGTAACATCTTATCAAGGGATGAAATCTCTGTAGACCCATCAAAAGTACAAGAGGTCATGGATTGAAAAGCCCCAACTTCGGTTCATGAAGTTCGGAGTTTTCTAGGGTTAGCAGTATATTATCGTCGTTTCATTCTAGATTTCTCAAAGATAGCTAAGCCAATGACCAGACTACTTCAGAAAGATGAGAAGTACAAATGGACACTAGAATGTGAAGCAACTTTTCACACCCTCAGAACTCTATTAACTATAGCACCTGTTCTAGCACAACCAAACATTGAAAAGCCTTTTGATGTATTTTGTGATGCATCGAGAATAGGTTTGGGGTGTGTGCTTATGCAAGAAGGAAGAGTCATTGCATATGCTTCTCGGCAGTTGAGAAAGCATGAAGTCAACTACCCCACGCATGATTTAGAACTTGCAACAGTTGTTCATGCATTAAAGATATGGAGACAATACTTGTTGGGCAATGTATGTCATATCTATACTGACCACAAAAGTCTCAAGTATATCTTTACCCAACCAGAGCTGAACATGAGACAGCGAAGATGGTTGGAGCTGATTAAGGATTATAATTTGGAAGTGCACTACCATCCAGGGAAAGCTAATGTAGTAGCAGATGCACTTAGCCGGAAGTCTCATTGCAACACTATGGAAGCATTGCTAGAAGATGGATTCAATTTGTTGCATCCTGCTGTACTGCACAATATCACTCTAAGTTGTTCACTTGAGAGTAAAATCATAGAGCTGCAGCAAACAGATGTAGGTATAACTCACATTAAAAGAAAGATGCAAGAACAAGAGACCAAACATTTCAGATTGGATGAAAGGGGTGTACTACGGTTCGAGGACCGACTGGTGGTACCAAAAGACCGTGAGCTTAGAAACCAAATTTTAGATGAGGCTCATTCATCCAAGTTGTCTATCCATCCGGGTAGTAGCAAGATGTATAAAGATTTGAAAACCTATTTTTAGTGGACTAAGATGAAGAAAGAGATCGCAGCCTATGTCGCTAGGTGCGATAACTGTAGTAGAGTAAAAGCTATTCATATGAAATCTGCCGGATTACTTCAGCCATTGCCTATTCCAGGTTGGAAATGGGAAGAAATTAGTATGGACTTTATCACCGGCCTTCCAATGACACAGCAAGGTCATAATTCAATATGGGTCATTGTAGATCGTCTCACCAAGTTAGCACATTTTATACCAGTAAACATAAGTTATCATGTGGTGAAGTACGCTGGGCTATATGTTTCTCAGATTGTGAAACTACATGGAGTACCCAGGACTATAATCTCAGATCGAGGACCACAGTTCATAGCTCATTTCTGGGAACACTTACACCAGGTCTTAGGAACTAAACTGATCAGAAGTTCGGCATACCATCCGCAAACTTCAGGATAGACAGAGCGAGTGAACCAGATCTTAGAAGATTTGCTGAGAGCTTGTGTTATATCTTCAAAGGGTTCATGGGAGAAATGGTTACCTTTAGCTGAATTCTCCTATAACAACAGTTATCAAGCAAGTATCAAGATGGCTCCGTTTGAAGCCTTGTATGGCAGAAAATGTAGAACTCCGTTGAATTGGATTGAGCCCGGTGAAAGAAGATACTTTGGTATTTACTTTGTCAATAAAGCTGAAGAGCAAGTACGTGTGATCCAACAGCATATGAAGGCAGCTCAATCGAGACAAAAGAGTTATGCTGATAGAAGAAGAAGACCCCTGACTTTTGAAGTAGGTGACTATGTATACTTGAAAGTATCACCCATGAAAGGGGTGAAGAGATTTGGGATGAAAAAGAAGCTTTCACCTAGATATGTAGGACCATACAAGATTCTGGAACGAAAGGGGAATGTTGCTTATAAGTTACAACTTCCACCTGAGATGAATGCAATATTTGATGTTTTCCATGTTTCTCAGTTGAAGAAATGTCTTCGAGTACCTGAAGAAGCTATTGCACCCACCAACGTGCAGCTTCAATCGGATTTAACCTATGAAGAAAAGCCAATTAGAGTATTAGAGGAGATGAAAAGAGTAACACGGAGTAAGATTATTAAGTTCTATAAGGTGGTGTGGAACAATCACAATGAACAAGATGCTACGTGGGAACGAGAGGATTATTTACGTGAAGTTTATCCCGCCTTTTTCCAAGAATGGTAGGTCTTGCAAATCTCGAGACGAGATTTTTATAAGGGGGAGGGGTTGTAACACCCTAGGTGTTAGCCTTGCATAACTTGACTTGCATAGCATGAGCATGATCATCAAGCATTCATATATCATCATTTACAACTGAAACATTTGATTGAAACATATGAAACATTGCTTGTTATTTCATGTTTCTAGGAATATATGCATATGATCATGAGTGTATACATGTACTTGATGGATGGGAGTCACAAAAACATGTAGCCACACATTGGTTAGCAAATAGGACATTGTTCATGAAGGTCACCTTTCATGACCAAACACTTAAGATTTCATGTGTTAACCTAGATAGCACTATGTGTGACTAATACATGAAATGACTGTATGACCTTGCAAATAGCTTAAACATGTTTAGAGTATCATTATGAACAACTTTGGTATTCATGGCTAGGGCTAAATAGATCACTAAGTCATAGTTCATGAACAAGTCATCAATTGAATGTAGCATGTTTGACCAAGTTTGAACTATGTGTTAGAGACTTTCCATGTAGGTGGTCACTAAAGCAAAGTTGTACTATTTGATATGGGGAACAACTTTTATTTTTGGGTCATGTGATGATAAGGTGCATAGCTTAGTATTTTTGAGCTCACAAAAATCATCAATTCACTGTTTTCAACACTTAGCAAAATTTTCTAAGTCTTGGTTCACTGACCGACTGACAGGCTGACATTGGGGATGATATAACTTGGTTTTGGTTGCGAATTAGAGCACGATCCTTTAAGAACAATTGAGCTGGTACATGGGTCTACAAAATTTGTTTAGGTCAATTGCACGATGGAGCTACGGTTTAGCAGAAAAATCATCGTCAATTCGCGATGTCAGGCATGTCCATTTGCTTAACTGACGAACTGAATCGGTTTCGGTGGCCGACCGGCCATCAGGCGCTGGCCGCCGCGTGGATGCGAAGAACGGCCGCGTGTCGCCGTTGCTCTGAACAGCCAGGCCGCGCCAAGCCAGAGCAGACCATTATCACCCCCAGCACCGCCCGCTCCCGCCCAGCACACCATTTCGCATTTCTGGCTTCCTCCTTCCCCGCCCACAGCAGCGCCGCTCTCCGCCATTGCAGCCGAGCACCTCGCCTCCGCCGAGCTCGCCTGCACTCACCGCCGTTCCATTCGCCAATCGGTCGCGCTCGCAGCTACGCCTCCACCTTCCCCACCATTTCCACCTTGCAGCACCTATGATTTCGCCTTTGGTAAGCCGCATTTAGCTTTGCGCCATCGTAGGTTTGTCTTCGTCGGAGCTCCACCTTGGCCGCTGCCGTGGCCGTGCTTCGTCGGAGCATCTCCGGTCGTCTAGGTCTCTGTGACATAGTATCAGGGTCGCCGTGGTCCTGTTGCTCGCCTTGTTTGGCTTCGCCATAGCCGGAGACGACCGGCACACGCTGTGCAGCGCCGCCGTGCCGCCATGGCCGACGTCGTCACCCTTCGCGCCGGTCATCTGCCCACCTAGCTAGCCCAACACGTGCGCCCGGTCGAGTAGGTCATACCGCATAGACGTCACCGCCGACGAACTCGCCGTCGACGAGCTGTGGCCGCGCAAGCTTGCTCAGCGCCGCCGGCTCTGTTTTGGTTTCACTGACAGGCGGGCCCTGCTGACCAATGGGTCCCTGCTGTCAGCGACTCTATGTTATAAAGCTAGTTCAAATATTCCAGATTGAGTGTGTTTTGTAATTTTTAGATCTCCAGTTTGGTAGCTTCAAAAATGATGAAATAAATTTGGTAGTGTTCCATAGGAAGTTTAATATTTAAGAAAAATATGATCTTGACACTTACAGTAGAAATTTTGGAAGATTTAAATGGAGATTTAAAATGTGTTTTTGAATGCATGCAAACTTGTTTATTTTATATCTAAAGTTGCTGTGCTCCAAAAATTATGAAATTTTTGTGGTAAGCTATTATTGTCATGTATGAGCTCTGGTAAAAATTTTTAGGGTCAGTGCATGAGTAGATTTGTAGTTATAGATTTTTCTTTTATAAATAGGTAATCCTTGTATGAATTTTTATAAATTATTTAGGAATCCAATATTCATGAAATTTGTTGGAGGTTATCCTAGTAATATAAGGATGCTAAGAAAAATATAAAATCTGTTGCTTGACACTTTTCACTACGATTTTCTATTTATGCTATTTTAAGCCTTTCTGCCTTGTTATTTTTGCATAGAATGTTTTACTTGATAAAATGGCATAAAACTTTTACAGTAGTCTTTTGGTAGCATTAGTAAGACACTATAAATTTTTGAGAATTTATGAAGTACATCTAGTATATGTTGGTTATTTAACCTAAGTATCTAAATAAAATAATAAAGGAATTTAAGAAATAGTTTGGACTTCACCATTAGTTTTTCTTGAGTGTATTTGGTATGTTTAAACTGTTGGTAGACTTTGTGTTGTCAAACTTTGAATAATTACATGAAGTAGAAGTATTGTTACTTTATAATGCGAATTGAAATAGTTTCCGGACAGATTCTGTAGTTTGATAAGTTATAAGATAAAAATGTTGTTTGCTGTAAAAATGGTTAATAACAAAGTTGTAAATAACTTCATTATATGTCTTGTGTTAAAATTTCAGGACCATAGGTCAAACGGTTTAGGAGTTACAGCTGTTTAAAGTTAGCATTTCCGAATTGCTTGCTCTCTGGAATTTCTGGACAGCGCTTGATTGATTGTCTATTTTGGTTAAGATAAAGTGTGATTTAGCTTTTGGTGATTAAATAAGAGTTGTAGACAATTTTATAAGCTTTCCATAAAGTCTAAGATCATAGCATTTGGATAAGTAGAACTTCAGTTATAAGTAAAACAAGCAGCTGCTGTTTTATGTGTAGTGAATGAATTGTAAATGTGTTTGATTAAGTAATCAAGAAGAGATATGCACCTACTCGATAAAATATGATGCATTTGTTAACACCATGCTGTAAGAATACTTATACGAATGCATTCATCATGTGTCATCATGCTATACTTGTACGCATGTATGCATTCGTAATACCTTATGCCATATTCATGCATATAGGATCGACAGAGGAGATAACGTTGCTGGAATTCGACGAAGTAGAGGAAGGGGACCAGCAGGAGAATCCTCAAGCCGCAGCTCCCGAAGGCGAGGAGCAGACCCCAGAAGAGCTTCCAGAGTGCCCTGATCACCGCCCCACTTCTTTTCTGAAATGCAAGCCCCAGAGCATTATAAGTCTCCTAATATTTTACAAATGATTACTTAATTACTTATGATTGATGCATTAGGTTATAAGAGTTGAATGGAAACACTTGATGCATGGAACTACCTTGTCCAGATATATACACCTTTAACCCTGTATAGGTCTAGGATCGAATATATGCTTAGCCCTGCTTAGATCGGTAGAAGTCGGGTGATTTTCTGTCACCTGCGAGATATAGGTGGATACCGAAGCACGGTTAACTATATTTGCTATCGTGGAAAAGAACCATGGGGTAATGTAAATTGAGACCGGGCGGGATGTCGATAGAGAAACAACAAGACATGGAGGTCTTGGGTGTGGATCTATCCCTGTCTGTGTCGATTAAGAACCGTACCGTTGTTGGCACTTTTGACAAGATTGAACGCATGCCTATCACTTAGCTGTCCGGATAACTCGTTCCGACCACGAAGCCAAGTAGCTCAACTCAGGCCGGGACCCGTTCTGTTGTGCGCTCCTTGCGGGGGGCGATCAGACTGAGCCCAAGGGCAGGCTAGGCCTGAACGTCCTAGCATCTGGTGTCCCAGATTATGCGGCGCGGTACGGACCCGTAAAATGTGTATCTGAGTTGTACCAAAGGTGACCCGACGCGACCCCGACGGGGGAAGTGTGGGTTTGTGTTATGAATAAATTCCCAGCTGGTTGAAATCGATTCGAATCGCCGTCTCTCCCGGTTAGTGAGAAACTTGGCTAGCCCCAACATCGTACTAATTGTATTATGGAACATGATGGTTCGAACAAATATGGAATTACAATACCTGCTATGGTTACTATTGTATGCTTTTAAATGGATATACCACATGTTTGGCACATGATAGTTGCTAATCTAGAGATGGATAGTTATAATTAACCTGATATTAGAATCATAATTGTATAACTAAGTTAATCGCTTTTATGCAAAATGTTGTCAAGCTATCCCCACTTATACAGCCTTGCGTAATCCTTAGAGTCAATTTATTTCTAGTTTATGACGGGTAAGTCTAGCTGAGTACCTTCTCGTATTCAGGGTTTTATTTCTCATTGTTGCAGATGGCACTGTGTATCATGGTTATTGCAAGAGTTGCTTCTATCCTGCTGTGGATGAGGAGTAAGCCTTGGGCAGGCTTTTTATTAATCCTTCTACATGCTTTTGTGGACCGTGATCGTATTTTGGCACTGTACTAAACTATGTTGGAAATTTTACTTTCAAACTTAATTTGCTTCCGCTTTTATCTACTAACTCGGTTTGTAATAACTGTGTTTTATACTCTGATGATGAAAATGTATATGTGAACTTTATGTAATATGTGGCATGTATGTTGAATCATGTACGATCTTGGTTGTTGTAAATTGTTTATCGAGACCCGTCGTGGTACTCGACGGACTACCGGGTTTATATGGGTTCAAGTATGACAGTGCGACCGCTTGCGGGCCGCCATTGTACTTGTACTCTTATAAATTGATCGGTTCTGCGACATCTTATGCCTCATAAGAGGAGCATGATTACTTTCAAGCTTTAACCAAGCACAACTTTATAATCAGCAAACTGGTACAACAGTTTTACATCACTCTTTACTGTACAAATATTCATTCATAGGGGACCATAACTTCTCAGCACACACTGATAGGGTTCCCTGGTTTCTACAGCATGTAACTGATGATTTGCTCTCAACCTATAGCTATTTACAATAACACACTTATCTATATTCTCCAGCTCCTTTTATTTCTTACCTGAGCAATCATAAACTTCTTAATACAACAACATATCAGCACATTTCCTTCAATAGCTAAGATATCTAGTTCATGTAGCAGTAGTTCCTGTCTGGTGGTTCTTCACATCCTTCACTCCTGAAAAAAAAAGGTAAAGCCATACTCCATAAGTTTATCTGAACAGTTACCATACTTGCAGTGTACTTTAATAGGAAATCATTTATGTTGCATTTGGGTCTGAATAACACTGAAGCACGGCTCTCCTTTTATTGTGTACTAGATTTGTGTATATGCATGCCTGCTAGTTTTGTAACAGGCGGCTTGTCAATTGTCTACTTAACTATGATATTCAAATTTATGTATATTTACAGCTGCCTCCTCAAGCGGTACGAATGGTCCTGCTCTGTTTCAACTTTCAAGAGAGCATGTTGCCTTTTGCAAAAGACACATAGAAGTGGAACAAGTTCCTTTTTGCAATAAATACTACTGAAAAGGAGATACTAAAGTGCATGTCAGCAACAACCCCAGAAATCTGGAACTGAAGTATAAGGGTTAGAGTACAAGATCTTAACTTTTTTGGGTACGGAGAGATTATTTGGTTAGGGTTAAAATCTCACGTGATTAAGTGACAATGTGACTCTAGGTACCCAACAGTTGGAACAAGCTACAGAGCCAATTCCTGGGGGCTGTGTACAAACTGCAAACCAGCTTGGTCACAGACCAAGATTGGAGGATACTGCATGCATAATGGCCTGACTGAATCTCAAATATGTGTTGTCGTTATGGGTAAGTTATTTAGTTTCTTTAATATTGCAAGGACTCTAATGTTGCATTCAACCTAATGAGCAGAACAGTAAAGGAAATTTCTTTCAAAAAGGAACAGTAAAGAAAATGATCGGTGTTCTATAACACAGTGTTACCAATCTAGGGCATGGTTTGAATGGCTGAAGTTTGCTTTTGTTACCTTAGTTCCAAGCTCCCTGTGTGTTGTAGTTGGGGAATGGAACTCCGCCGGATTCAATGAGCGTGACATCATCATTAAGGATCTCATAATGGCGGCGAACTTCATCGGCTGTCTTGATGCCACCCATGGCACGGGCCACCTTGTGCCAGCGGTCAGGTGTGCCCTCGCCATAGCAGGCTAGGGCCTCCTCGAACAGCTTGTTCTCCCTTTTGCTCCAGTTGGAATCAATGTTAACGTTGCGGGAAGAGCTCCTGGACCCAGACATCTTTGGTTTGGATTTCCTTTCTCAGAAACAGAACTAGTGCTGATGTTTTATGTGTAGACTCTTGTTGGATAGCTGGACCTTAAGTTTTTAGCTCTTGCAAGCTCTGATGTTTTGATCTCATTGTTGCTAGGGTGGCTACTATTTATAGGCACTTGGCGAGCGTGAACTGCTGTTCACATTGCCGTCCTCCTTGCAGTAGGCTCAAAGCTTGAAAGGCTACAGATTCTCATGATTTGAACTCAGGATCCACAAAAAGAGTAGTGTGTGCACGTGGGCGTCATGGAAAGGGGAATCCCAATATCTTCTGTTCTGCGTATATAGGTAAATTGATGACCCTATTTGTTATTCAAACCTTCAGGCATTGCGTTACATTCTCAATAGTCAGATATTCAGATATTAGTATATGACATGTCTGCTTTAGTTTGAACTGCACACATAATTTGGTGTAGTTTTAACTAAATGCAGTTGAGATGTTATTTTCTTTACAGCAGAAATGCTATTGGATCACGTTAGGACTAGTTCATAACTTAATAGCAGTTGAAAATGGTTTCTTTAAAATAATATTTGAATTAAATAGTTCAAAGTGAGATGAGCATGGGATGCATTTTTCTTCTCTTGACTAAGAGGTTATTAGAAATTTGGTAAAGTTACATTACATGTAGAACATGTCTAACAATGTATAAGTCGTGATTATGTCAAAAAAAATGTGAATATAATTGGCACTTTGTACAAGGGTCGCACCATAAGCCAGAGAACTGAGATTTCGTGAGGGTGTTGTATATTTTTTTTTTTTGTGAGTGGCATAAACAAATTGCCATGCAAACAAAAAATATCGTGAAGGCATTATTACATAAAGCGTCACAAAAATATACGAGGGCACAACCATAGGCTACCAACGTACTACTACTACCTCTGTTCCAACAAACTGCACCATGTTCGCTTATGCTGAAATTTGGCTTATGCTGATGTTTATACTGAAATGGTGTGAGAGAAAAACACTGTTACATGTCTAGATACATAGCAAATTCGATGTACCAAAAAAGTCAAAGCGAATTATAATTTGGAACGGATGAAGTATGTATCCGTGCATCACTGGACTTATATGAGCCCCTGTTGCTTGCGATTTCATTTTTAGTTAACACACAGAAAGATTGTCACTTACTCTGTAGTGCATAGAGGCCTTGTGTCATATAGTTGGAATTTGCTAGCTTTTTAAAATAAAAACAAGGTGTACATAACTAAGCAGTGCAACAACAAAAAAAGCATCTTTTTTTAACAATTTTCTGTTATTCAAATATTAGTGGGAAAAAAGGATTGATCTTAATTTTCTGGTCAGATGTCTACCTCATTTTTTCCTCAAAAAAAAGGGAGAAACGTGCAGACTACAATGAAAATACATATGAAAGGAGATTATTCTCAAATTAAGGCATCGGAGCTACCATCGCAATCCAGGAACCTTTTATCTCTTCAAATCACAGGGTATATATGGTGGTGACCATTATCGTGGGTTCGAAGTAGTGGGTGTGGGTGATAGCTGGACGCATGCACTCAATTTCCATCTGTAGCTCAGTAGCTGGCCCTGTACCACGGCATGCAGTTCTCTACACTGAGGGCCGGTGGCAAACTGAGGGGCCATGGCAATGGTGTCAGCATTCCGGGAGAACTGCAAAAAGATCTTAGCGATGGGATGGTAAAATCAGATGGCTTCAGTTTGCACCACTGAGGAGAATGATGTGAAGTAGTGAAGGAATGAAATATATTCTGTGGACCTGCATGGTAAACTATTTCGTTATTAGTAAACTACACCAGGTAAAATACAGGCTACCGATCAGATAACGCAATTTGGTTAGGCATAAGAGCTCGGTTGAAAAACAGGAACTCTGATCCGAATGCAGTACCTGTGAATAATGTTCAAAGTTCAAACTCTTTGATTCTTGATTGTAACATATATACACTCCTTGTTCTTGGAAGGTGATTACAGGTAGGTCGACGACAATACTGATTCAAGAATAGAAACCCAAAATTTACCAAATCTTTTGTACTCCTGAAGTTCTCTTGGTCTGAACAGTACACATGAGATGGGCAGAAGCAGAATAAGTGCTAAAGCATGGACTGGACCTGGACCAACGAATTATTTTTTCTCTCGAATACGCAAAAGGGTTCGCGCATCTTTGTATTAAGATCGAGAAAAAGTGAAAGTTACAACAACGCGCCACGAACATGGCACGCTACGGTGTGTGTGTGGGGGGTGTTAGTGTTATACAATCGGCTCTGCCCTTCCTAGTGCAAGAAGATCATGGGCTATTACTCGCTAATCTTACTACGTAGACATCATCGGCGATCAGACGCCCTAGCGTGCGCGGCGCCTCGGTCGCTCTCCTTGTGGGTCTGGAAAGAGCTGTCGCATTGCTTCAGCATGTGAGGGGTTGAACTGGTCGACGAAGATGCTATCGTAGACGTCCTTCGACGCTATGGAAGGCCTCGTCTTCCCGTCGAGGTAGCCCATCCGCTTCATCACCAGCACCTTTTCCCGCTTCGAAGCCGGGACGCGTGAAAGCGCCTGAGCGGCAATCCTCCTGCTGCGAGTCAGCAACTTTGGTTGTGCCTCCACATATGGCTGAGGCAGCGGCGGCGGCGACACCTTACACAGGATCTTTGCGGTGAACCGCTTTAACCTCTTGATGGCGGAGCACCAACAAATTATTTCTCCGGTTGGCTGCCAGGACCTTGGAAAAGAGAATTGCATTTGTCCTTTGGCCTTTGAATCTCAAGAATTATGTGGACCACTCAATGTTTTTTCTTTAAGTCTAGCCACTTATTAATTTCTCGAACATTAATAAGTGACTAGACTTAAAAAAAACAGTGGTCCACGTAATTCTTAATTACTATTCACTATTACTAAATTGATTTAGACATTGTCACAGCCCACGGTCTCTAGACAATAGGCTACCGATTTTTAGTTTGACATGTTTCTAACATTGCGTGTTAGGGGCTGTCTTACCCTGCAGGTCGAGTTTTTTTTTTTATGGAGGTGTGATGGTGCAATTAGATTTTCCACCAAAACACTACATGTTGTTCCAATCTGATTTGATGGTGAAAGCATCTCAAATTCCGTCTTTGAATAGAACGCAGGATACCGATTCCATGTTGTTGGCAGGTAAAAGCGTGTGTTTACACACCAATGGAACCAAGGGGGTATATATATGGATGTCACTATCTCCAATTTCCTTGGAAAAGGGATTTGACTTTTCCCCTCCTCCCCTATACTATACGAACCGATGCTTTATCACCTTGCTCCTTGGTTGGCCACGGAGGCCATGGAATGTAGGCATATGGAATTTGCCGACTCGGAGATAATTTTTGCAGCCACATGAAGATGATCAGCCGGCTCTTCCGGCCGACGTGGAAGTGTTGGAGTCATCCGTAGATGCTGGCCGGGGTTGGACCAAAGGAACCAAGTTGCGTCGTGGCGCAAGCACGCATGGACCAGTCGAGCCTCCGGGAGGAGAGGTAGATCTGCCTGCGTCGAATATAATCTGCACATATAAAGCGCTGCAAAGACGCACGATTCCCTGTGATATTTGCAACCCTCTGAGCTTTAGGTTTCTGGATGGAATCCGTTCTAAAGCAATGCATTCTTCTTGGAACACAGTTCAGCAATGCCTTGAGCACATATGCTCAGTCAATCAATCAATCAGCTAAATAGCTAACCTGCTATGTTCCAGTTCGGCGAGTAGACTGTGCATCCAAACAGGTGGTATGCCTAATCGCTTGGATTTCGAGTCCAGTAGCAGATTGTGGTCTGCATCAGCTGGATCCCAAATCTGCAAAGGGAGCACAGCCTGTGGATTCCTGGAGCCAAGTTGCGCAGGATCGGGAATCCAGGTAGTCTCAGGTCTCTGCATCAATTCATTTTCCAGGATTCAGCATATTTGCTTGCTGAACTCTCCCTCTCCATCGTTCGCCAAGAAAGGCATCCCAATCCCGATGGGCAGATTCCCTCGGCAGATCAAATATACCCACCCTAGCTAGCCTATCGACGTAGCAAGGGTTATCTGATAGATTGACACGCTCTCAGTGCAAAATAGCGGCCACAAAAGGCGAATTTTCGGCGTGTGGATATCCTGTCCGGCTGCGCTGTCCCGCGTATACACCTGTTCGTTTGATCATCTCTGTATTTTATAAGACGGCTGATACTGTTTTGTTGTGAGAAAAAAATATTATATCATAACTAATAAGCATGACTGATACAATCAAACGTATAGAGTGTTTGTTGGGGGCCGGTGGAGATCAAAAGGCTGGTCGCATGCCTCGTTGCCTGCGGCCGCCGCCACTGCATATGCATCTCCAAGACTCCAAGAGGCAGGGGCAGGGGCATCTATCTCTGGCAATCATGGTCTTGTTTGGCTGATTGGAAAAACAGCTGATGTTGATACTGATACTGATTTGTTATGAGAGAAAAAAAAACTATTATTTCACTAAAACGGTATGGCTGATAAGCTCGAGTGAACAAAGCCCACGTCAGGTATAATTGAGACGTGATCCTTTGCGGGGTAGCAAGAGGTGGTGCTGCCGGCATGCCACCGTGGTCGCGGTCGACGTTGGCGAGGCCCCAAATGCGCCACGCCGGTGAATGAGCAATACTGCATGCTGGCAGCTAGCTGATCGCAATGGGAAATGGGAATGTTGCAGGACCCCTAGCCTAGAGCCTAGATACTGTAGGCTAGATACCTGATTCTGCTGCAAGCTGCGGGCTGCGGCAACGGGGTAGCTTCTAGCTTGGACCTGCAGTGTCCCACGTATGCAAAAGAAATCCCTAGATCGCTACGTTTGCCTTCCAGGACGATCGGATCATCACCTGAAAACGAGCACACACAAGAGATATAGGGCCTGTTTGGTTCTCCAGCAAGCTTATCTTGTCTTGCCTATAACTCGGCGAGCAAATCCTTGCCAACAACTAGACGAGTCAATTTGGCTCGCACATGGCAGCAAGGAAAAACAATAGAAAATCTTGCTAGCGCAAGGTAACTTAGCTCGACAACCAAACAAATAGCACACCTCAACTTCTAGCTGGATAAGGTGCACAGTACCAGGCAAGACATCCAAGCACGCTCGCCAGGGCTCAAGGATTGTAGGATGCATTATTGTAGCATACCACAGAACGCGTACGTGATTACTCTTGTGTGCTCGGTTAGATTAGATGTTGGCCTTGGGCAAGCTGGGCCAACAGCCATGCGTATACGTACATCAAGGATTCAGTGATCGACGCCAGCAACAGCAACCAGAGTGCTGTGCCTATTAGACGAGGGGTACGCGGCGCCGCAGAATGCCGAGGCTTACGGAGCGTCGGAGCGGGTGAGCCGCCCGAGTCGAAGTTTGCGATGCTGTAGCTTCTCGGTGGATATCAGGATATGGATCGGCGTGTGGCTGGAGAATTGTTATGTTTTTTTATTAAAATTCATTATTTAAAATAAAAAAATCGCAAAATTATGCTACTACCGCCATCTGAACCGGCGGGAACTACCACCGGTTGAACCGGTGAAATATTTGTTACCGTCAGTCAAATCAATTTACGAAATTTTGTTTTTTCTATCAGCCTACATTAAAAATTATAACTTTTATATATGAACTTGGATAGCGGTGAAATTTATATAAAAGTTGTAGAGAAAAATAAGATCTATAACTTTCTAGTTTATGACTTTTTAATTTGAATTTGTTAAGATAATTAAAAAATTTATATAATGTTTAGATCTAGTTTAGATCTATATTTGTAGATCTAAACATTACATTGATTATTTTGGTATAAGATGGCTTCAAATGAAAATATTGTGAACTATAAAATTGTACTTCTCTTAGGTATATACAATGTTTATATAAATGTTATCCTTATATGAGGTTATGTGAATAAGTTATGATTTTTCTAAAATATACTCCCTCCGTCACATAAATACTCCCTCCATCACATAAAGAGTGTCATTCTCACTTTTTGAGATGTCAAACAATTTTTTTAATTTTTACCAAATATATATAAGAAAATATTATTATTATTATTATTATTATTATTATTATTATTATTATTATTATTATTATTATTATATGTAAGGTGCATAATTAATATCATTAGATGAATCACTTAACATGTTTTTATAATAAACTTATTTGGAGATTAAATGTTGTTAATATTTTATATAACCCTAGTAAAAGTTAAGAAAGTTTAAGCGGCACGAACCTCATATCAACACTCTTTTGGGTTAGAGGAAGCTAGAGGAGATCGAGGCAATTTATTCACACCCTTACATAAACACATCTTCATAAAATTATGACCTTTTCATATAGTCACATGTGAAGATAAAACTTGTATAAGAATTATATTTAACGATGAAATCTAGTACATTTTAGTTCACAAATTTTTATTTGAAGCCATCTTGGTACCAAAATAATCAATATAATGTTTAGATCTACAAATATAGATATGAATATTATATCATTTTTTAGGAATCTTAACGATCTCAAATGAAAAAAATTAGAAAAACAAAAAACATGTAGATATTATTTTTCTCTACAAATTTCTTATAAATTTTATCTCCATCTAAATCACATATTGTCGGTGCAGAAAGTGACCAACACGTAAATATTTATAGTTTTGTTGTACGTTGTGATCGGAGGTGGCCTAGCACTCAATGACACAGGGTTTATACTGGTTCAGGCAACATGCCCTACGTCTAGTTTGAGTCGGTCGGTGACTTTATTCCTGAGTCTAGGTGCTCGAAGTTTGTTGTGGGGTTACAAACGGAAGGAAGAAAGATGGGGGTACAAGGGGTCCGGTCGGACTCTGGTCTGAAAGGTCGAGAGTGACGGGAGCTCCGCTATGTGCTAAGTGTTCGAATGTTTGTTGTTCGTTGGAATCCTTGTTCGTTTGGATCGTGTGTGTTGTTTGAGTTGTTGTTTACCGATTCTTCTCTTTGGGAGAGAGTGCACCCCCTTTTATAGATAAAGGGGATAGCCTTACAAGAGAGAGAGAGTGTTCGTATGCTAAGTCTTGTTGCCCACGCCGTCGGGTATAAAATGATTATAGGCGCCCATAACACTGTTAATGTTAGATGCATGTGGGAGGTTGCGTCGTCTTCTTCTGGTATGGCAGACATCGGTGCCTGCCATACTGTTGATGTCCAGAGGCATGCAAGGGGTTTTACCGTGCTTATCTGGTATGGGAGTTTGCGAGCGCCCACAACACTATAGGGCAAATATCGGCGCCCACAACACTACTTGGGTTCTGACATGCCTGGAAGGTTGCCGGGCACTCTTCTGTCATGTTATGTCGGAACTGTCCTATAGGTGTACAGGGTACGGTCCTCGCTATTGCGGTTGACTTGAGTGCCCTGCCTCACTTGCTCCGTCCATTTCCTGGTCCTCACAGAGCAGGCGTCCCCGGTTGGTTGGTTCCAATCGGCTCTGACTGCGCCAGTCTGAGAAGAGCTATAAGCAGAGGTTCGGTGTATCCCCGGTCGAAGACGCGGGTCGGAGTCAGAAGAGGTGTTTAGCCAGGCCTTCTGGTCGGAGAGGTGGGCCGGAGCCGGAAGCAAGCGTTGTTCCTTTTTGGCTAGGCCTTCCGGTCGGAGAGGCAGGCCGGCGTCGGAAGCGAGCGTTGTTCCTCCTTAGCGAGGCCTTCCGATCGGAGATTGGATCGTCCTGCTAGCCTGTCGTTTATGTATTTTGGGCCGGCCTAGGAGTTGTGCGTCGTTCGCAAGGTTGTCTGCTGGGCCGAACCTTTGTTGGGGAGCCGGTCCTGAGGGACCCCAGGTTTATGAAGCCGACAGGAGCCCCCGAGCCCCCGGGCAATTCGGGTAGAATTGTCTAGGGGATTTTTGTCTTGACGGCGGTGCCGCTGAAGCGCTCCTGCTGGGTGTAGCCCCTGAGCCCAGGCGATCATCTGTAGAATCGTCTAGGGTTTTTTTTTGTGTTGCTGCGCAGAAAAGTTTTGTTTGTCGTCGGTAGTGCGCGAGCGCACTCATGGGTGTAGCCCTCTCGAGCCCCCGGGCGATTCAAGGCGTAATTGTCTGGGGGGTTTTGTCAACGGGCAATTTAGGGATCGAGCGAGACGGAGTTCGCGGATCTTGGCGTTGGGCGTAGCCGAGGCAGTTTAGGGATCGGACGAGACGAAGTTTGCGGATCCTGGCGTCGGGCGCAGCCAAGGCAGTTTTAGGGATCTATTGAGACGGAGTTCACGGATCCTGGCGTCAGGCGCAACCAAGGCAGTTTAGGGATCGGGCAAGACAGAGTCGCGGATCCTGGCGTCGGGCACAGCTGAGGCAGTTTAGGGATCGAGCGAGACGGAGTTCACGGATCCTGGCGTCGGGCGCAGCCGAGACAGTTTAGGGATCAGGCGAGATGGAGTTGCGGATCCTGCCGTCGGGCATAGCCGAGGCAGTTTAGGGATCGGGCTCGATGGAGGCACGGATCCTAGCATCCGGCGCAGCCGAGGCAGTTTAGGGATCGGGCGAGATGGAGTCGTGGATCCTAGCGTCGGGCGTAGCTGAGGTAGTTTAGGGATCAAGCGAGACAGAGTCATGGATCCTGGCGTCGAGCATAGCCGAGGCAGTTTTAGGGATCGGGTGAGACGGAGTTACAGATCCTGGCGTCGGGCGCAGCCAAGGCAATTTAGGGATCGGGCGAGACATAGTCGCGGATCCTGGCGTCAGACGTAGCCGAGGCAGTTTAGGGATCGGGTGAGACGGAGTCACGGATCCTAGCATCGGGACGCAACCGAGGCGTTTGGGTGTCTTGAGCCCCTAAGCCCTGTTGGGCTTGGTAGGGGTCGGTTTGAGTTTTGTGCGTTACCCTGTCCGTGGTTTCTCGCAACCGGAGGGGCTGAGCTAGCATCGTTTGCCTCTATGGCTCGAGTGACGCACTCGGTGAGCTCGCTAACGGGTCCGTTCGAGTGAAATCTAGGTCCGTCGTTCGTGACGGGGTCGACATAGCCCTCATGTGACATTCCACTGCTCCTTAACCAGCAACCCGACAGATGCCTAAGTCGTTCCGAAGACAGACCTGGGTGGCCCACAGGCCTCCCATCAATGGAGATTCTATGGGTTTGGCTCGAGGTTAGGATCGAACGAGAAGGTTAAGATGACCTTGTCTGCTTCGGGGCAGACTAGGCGAGGGCCGCTTGGGGCTCATCTATGTTTTCTCCCCTGGCTTTGTTTGATGTGAGGCGGCCTCGAGCCCTTCGTGGGTCGGACTTTGAACCTCGGTCGGTAGTGCTCGCGATCGCACGCGAAGGCGTGCGAGAAGGCGCGCTACTCACAGTGATGACGCTGTTTGGTCCCGACATCTTTAGCTTGAGGTAGGTGTAGTTGGGGATCGCCACGAATCTTGCGTAGCATGGCCGCCCTAAGATGGCATGGTAGGACCCTGGAAAGTCCACCACTTCGAAGGTGAGGACCTCCGAGCGGAAGTTGGCCCAGCTGCCGAACATGATGGGCAGATCGATCTGTCCGAGCGGGTATGCCTATGCTCCCGGGATTACCCCGTGGAAGGGGAGCCCGCTAGGCAGAGCTTTGATCAGGGGATGCGCATGGCATCGAGGGTGTCGATGTACAGGATGTTGAGGCCGCTCCCCCCGTCCATCAGCACCTTGGTGAGGCGCTTCTTGTGGACGATGGGGTCGATGACGAGCGGGTAGCGTCCCGGTCGTGCGACGCAGGAGGGATGGTCCCTCTGATCAAAGGTGATTGGGGACTCCGACCAGCTGAGGAAGGAGGGGACGGCCGTCTCGGCGGCGCACGCCTCCCTGTAGCGTACCTTATGCTGGCGTTTAGTCCAGATGGCGTCGGATCCGCCGAAGATCATGATGCACTTCTCAGGTTCGGGGAAACCATCTCAGTCCTTGCCTGTCGCGCCTCCCCTCTTGGCTGCCGGCTCCTTGCCGTCTCCCTCCTTTGACCCGCCGGCCTATCGGAGGAAACGTTTGAGGAGCTCGCACTCCTTGTAGAGGTGTTTGACGGGGTAGGCGTGGTTGGGGCACGGACCATCCATGAGTTTGTTGAAGTGGTCAGGTAGTCCCTATTGGGGCTGCCTGGGTGTGCGATCAGCCGCGGCGACCAACGCGGTGTTGTCCGACCGACGTCGATCCTTCTTGTTCTTCTTGCCCCTCTGAGTGGAGGGGCCTTCATCTAGATCCGCACGCTTGGGCTTGCCTTTGTCCTGGCCGCTGCTGAAGACCGCTCCGACCGCCTCCTCGCTAGAGGCGTGGTTGGCGGCAACATTGAGCAGATCACGGGTGGTACGGGGTTTTAGGCAGCCAAGCTTGTGGATCAGGGACTCACAGTTTGTCCCGGAGAGGAATGCGCTGATGATGTCTGCGTCGACGACATCAGGAAGGGAGTTGCATCGTTGAGAAAACCTGTAGATGTAATCCCGCAGGGACTCGCTGGGCTCCTGCTGACAGCTCTTGAGGTCCCAGGAGTTTCCCAGGAGGACGTACGTCCCCTGGAAATTCCCGACAAAGACCCTCTTGAGGTTCGCCCAGTCACGGATGCTTACGTGTGGAAGGAATTCAAGCCATGCCCGAACATGTTCCCCCACACAAATGGGAAGATATTGGATGATGAAATAGTCATCATCCACTCCTCCGGCTCAATAGGCGAGCCAAAAGTCTTCGAGCCAAATGCCTAGGTTTGTCTCCCTAGTGTATTTGGTGATGTTGGAGGGAGGCCAGAAACGCTGTGGGAACGGTGCTCTCTGGATGCACTAGCTGAAGGCCCGTGGCCCCAGGCCCTCATGGCTGGGTCTCCGGTCGTTCGGTCGGCGACCGCGCCTGGGGCGCGTTTCACCGCTTCCCTCGATGGTTTGGCCGGGATCCGTGTCGCCTGCTGCCGTACGGCGGACATTGTTATCGTGTCGAGCCTGATGCCGGTCGCTGATGACGCTACGAGCGTCCTGGTGTGGATCAGGCCGCTCGCGTACCGATGGTCGGTGTGGAGTAGGCGCCCGGTCGGACCGTGGCGCGGCTACCGCACCCCGAGCTGAGCCTAACGGCTGCAGCAGCGAGCGAACAGAGCGATCCAGCTGGCACATCCCCATCCCCCCGGTGGGGAGAGAGGGCGCGGGTTGGAGTCGTGATGCGAAGCTTTCCGCCTGTTGGACGGCGGCGGCCTCTACTAGAACCCGGAGGTTCCGGTAGACTACCCGCTCCTGGGGGTCGACGGGCTCGGGAACACCGTGTAGAAGCATTGCTGCAGCAGCGATATTCTGGCCGGCCCGGGCGAATTGTGGGACATCGTTCCCCTCGTTCACGATGCCGTGCTGGACCTGACGAGCGTGACCCCAAGCGCCACCC
This sequence comes from Miscanthus lutarioriparius, assembly GCA_904845875.1. Lineage (NCBI taxonomy): Eukaryota > Viridiplantae > Streptophyta > Magnoliopsida > Poales > Poaceae > Miscanthus > Miscanthus lutarioriparius. The sequence goes on from CAJGYO010000181.1 coordinate 87,114, forward strand.
GCCAGGCCATGCGCATGGGGTGCAACATGCTGCACCGACCGTGTCGGCGCAAGCGGCGGCTGGCTCTGCCGCCGTTATCGTAATTCCTCAGCGTGCGCTTGCGCAGACGCGAGGGCCTCCGCATGTGGGTCTAGAGGGGTGTGAGTTTGCGTAGACTCCGCAACCACCGGCGGCTGTCCTAGACCATCCACCATAGCGCATTCCTGGGATGGACGGTGGCGTGGCACCACATCACCGATGCTGGAACCATCGCTCTCGCCCTCGTTATCCGGGAGTTCATGGGAAACGACAGGAGCGAAGCCTGCCATTCCTATGAATTCGGATGTGAGTGGGGATGGTGCCAGCGCCCTTCGGAGCCCCTGAGCGTAAGCATCCGCGGAGGACGCGAGACCGTAGGGGAACCGACCGTACAATGTTTATGGTGTAGGCGGTGCAGTCCCTCCGGGTGATCGGTGGAAGGTAGTAAATAAAGGGCGAATAAAAGTACGCGTGTTATTTACAATAGGGTTTGAGCAGAGAGTTTGCTTGGAATGAAGCACAGATGCCGCGCCATCGAAGTCGCGCGTCCCAGAGTCGATGGAGGATGTCTCTCCGATGGGTGCTGGGTCATGAGTCTCCTCGCGGAGGTGGAGTAGGCCGAGCCGGTCAGTGATGAAGTCTAGGCTTTCGAGGAGGAAGGCCTGGGATGGCTCGAAAATGGGTGGAACCCGCATTCCAGCAGGCGAGGGTACGGAAGATTCTAGCGAGCCAAAGCGAATCGTATCGCTCAAGCCCGCTGTGGCGGGGGTGGCAGAAAAATGGGCCATCCGATGACCAAAAAGTGTTGAACGTACATCGTCTTCCCCACGGACGGCGTCAACTGTCGGTACAGAAAGTGACCAACTAGTGAATATTTGTAGTTTTGCTGTACGTTATTATCGGAGGTGGCCTAGCACTCAATGACACAGGATTTATACTGGTTCAGACAACGTGCCCTACGTCTAGTTTGGGTCGGTCGGTGACTTTATTCCTGAGCACAGGTGCTCGAAGTCTGCAGTGGGGTTACAAACAGGAAGGAGAAAGATGGGGGGTACCAGAGGCCCAGTCGGCTCTGGTCGGAAGGGCCGAGAGCGATGGGAACTCCGCTATGAGCTAAGCGTTCAAGTGTGTGCTTGAGGTCCGAACCTGTGGTTCTATGGTTGTGAGCTATTGGACTAATGAATCTAAAGGAGCTGAGCCTGAATCAATCGGTTAGGGCTCCTGTTGGAGGGAGTGCATCCCCTTTTATAGATGAAGGGGATGGCTTTACATGTGAGAGGGAGAGGGTACGGATGCTTTTAAGCCTTGTTGCCCACGCCGATGAGGATTGGATAATGGTAGGCGCCCACAACACTATTGATGTCACTGTAGAATGTCAAGTGCACGTGGGAGGTTACGGTGTCTTCTTCAGGAAGGGTTGACGTCGGTACCTACAAAAATACTGCTTGCCCAGAGGCATGTGAGGAGTCTCACCACGTTTACCGGGTATGGTGAATCCCGGCGCCTACAACACTATTGATGCCTAGAGGCATGTGAGGGGCTTTCTGCCGTATGGGAGTCCAACGGCTCCTACAATACGTAGGGATAAATGTCAGTGCCTACAATACTGTTTGTGTCAGGGTGGTTTTGGAACACTGTTCCGACAGGTGTACAGGGTATGGTCCCTGTACCGTGGTTTGACTCGCGTGCTGCTTTCTCCATTCATCCCTGGTCCCTTCCGAGCAGGCGTCCCCGGTTGGATGGCCCTAGTCGGCTTCGGTTGCGCTGGTTGGAGAAGAGCGGCGAGCAGGGTTCTTACGTACCCCGATCGGAGAGACGCGGGGTCGGAGTCGAAAGTAGGGCTCGGGGCAGGCCTTCCGATCAGAGAGGCCGTCCGGAGGCGACTGGAGCCCGAATCGAGCGCTCCGGTCAGATAGGTGGGCCCAAGTAGCTGACGAGCGAGCGTTGCTCTTCTTGGGCTAGGCCTTCCGGTCGGTTGCTGGACCGCCCCTTTGCCCTGTTGTTTTTAGACTCTCGGGTCGAGCTTTGGCGTGGAAGCCGGTCCCCGAGGGACCCTAGGTTTATGAACCCGATAGTACGGTCCTTGCTATTGCGATTGACTTGAGTGCCCTACCTCACTTGCTCCGTCCGTTTCCTGGTCCTCACCGAGCAGGCGTCCCCGGTTGGTTGGTTCTAGTCGGCTCTAACTACGCCAGTCTGAGAAGATCTATAAGCAGAGGTTTGGTGTATCCCTGGTCGGAGACGCGGGTCGGAGTCGGAAGAGGTGTTTGGCCAGGCCTTCGGGTCGGAGAGGTGGACCGGAGCCGGAAGCAAGCGCTATTCCTTTTTGGCGTGGCCTTCCGGTTGAAGAGGCAGGCCAGCGTCAGAAGCGAGCGTTGTTCCTCCTTAGTGAGGCCTTCCGGTCGGAGATTGGATCGTCCTGTTGGCCTGTCGTTTAGGTATTTTGGGCCGGCCTAGGAGTTGTGCATCATTCGTAAGGTTGTCTGCCGGGCCAAACCTTTGTTGGGGAGCCGGTCCTAAGGGACCCCGTGCTTAAGGGCTACACCCCCGGGCGATTCGGGTAGAATTGTCTGGGAGATTTTTGTCTTGACGGCGGGTGCGTGCGAGCGCACCCGCGGGTGTAGCCCCTGAGCCCCCGGGCAATTCGGGTAGAATTGTCTGGGTTTTTTTTGTGTTGCCAGCGGGAAAAGTTTTGTTTCGTCAGCGGGTGCACGCGAGCGCACCTGCGGGTGTAGCCCTCAAGCCCTGGGCGATTCGGGCAGAATTGTCTGGGGGTTTTGTCAGCGGGCAATTTAGGGATCGGGCGAGACATAGTTCGCGGATCCTGGCGTTGGGCGCAGCTGAGGCAGTTTAGGGATCGGGCGAGACGAAGTTTGCGGATCCTAGCGTCGGGCGCAGCCGAGGTAGTTTTAGGGATCCGTTGAGACAGAGTTCACAAATCCTGGCGTCGGGCGTAGTCGAGGCAGTTTTTGGATCGGGCGAGATGGAGTCGCGGATCCTGGCGTCGGGCACAGTCGAGGCAGTTTAGGGATCGGGCGAGATGGAGTTCGCAGATCCTGGCGTCGGGCGTAGCCGAGGTAGTTTAGGGATCGGGCGAGATGGAGTCATGGATCCTGGCGTCGGGCATAGCCGAGGCAGTTTAGGGATCGGGCTCGACGGAGGCATGGATCCTGGCATCAGGCATAGCCAAGGCAGTTTAGGGATCGGGCGAGACGGAGTCGTGGATCCTAGCATCGGGCGTAGCTGAAGCAGTTTAGGGATCAGGCGAGACGGAGTCACGGATCCTGGCATCGAGCGCAGCCAAGGCAGATTTGGGGATCGGGTGAGACGGAGTCGCGGATCCTGGCGTCGGGCGTAGCCGAGGCAGTTTATGGATCGGGCGAGACAGAGTCGTGGATCCTGGTGTCAGACGTAGCCGAGGCAGTTTAGGGATCGGGTGAGACGGAGTCGCGGATCTTAGCGTCGGGACGCAGCCAAGGCGTTTGGGTGTCTTGAGCCCCTAAGCCCTGTTGGGCTTGGTAGGGGTCGGTTTGAGTTTTGTGCGTTACCCCGTCCATGGTTTCTCGCAACCGGAGGGGCTGAGCTAACGTCGCTTGCCTTGATGGCTCGAGTGACGCGCTCGGTGAGCTCGCTAACGAGTCCGTTCGAGTGAAATCCGGGTCTGTCATTCGTGACGGGGTCGACATAGCCCTCATGTGACATTCCACTGCTCCTTAACCAGCAATCCGGCAGATGCCTAAGTCATTTCGAGACAGACCAGGGTGGCCCACAGGCCTCCCATCAATGGAGATTCTATGGGTTTGGCTCGAGGTTAGGATCGAACAAGAAGGTTGAGATGACCCTGTCTGCTTTGGGGCAGACTGGGCGAGGGCCGCTTGGGGCTCATCTATGTTTTCTCCCCTGGCTCTGTTTGACGTGAGGCGGCCTCAAGCCCTTCGTGGGTCGGTCTTCGAACCCCGGTCGATCGTTGCTCATGTTGAATGAGGCAACTGCTGCTTCGTGACGCAACACGGAGCGTTGTGATGTATTTTAACTGCACATGCGATGCTTTTGGATGTATGGACTGAATGAACGTGTGCATGGATGAATGAATGTTCACATAAAAAAATAGTGGCGGTTGGTAATGTTACCTTGATGACTCGAGTGACGGGGTTTGAGGAGTTCCAATCGGAAATGTTTGACCGGGATCCACGCTCGTCATTCGTGACGGAGTCGGCATGGCCCACATGGGGCGTCCCTCTGCTCCTTACCTATCTCTCGGCGTTCGCCTGAGCCGCCCGATTGACTCAGGAAGCCTGATGGTCTATCCTGGGTGGAGATCCCATAGTTGGGCCTTTCCAAGTCCCGCCTTGGAAGACGGAGGGCCGCCTACGTGTGGTGGCACTTTGTTTCTGACGCCCGGCGTGTGGTAGTGGTCGGCCATACCCAGGCCACGTCCCGTCTGACCAGGCGTCGTTCCATCGGGCAGGGTGCATCCCATTGGTCAGGGCGCATCCCGTCATTTCCCATCCACATTGAATGGGGGAAGGGAGAGGGTTTTTTGCCCCAGTCTTTTGCACTTCTTCAACTGTTGCATCTCCTCCTTAAATAGGGGAAGGGAGAGGGAAATGAGAACTCACCGACCCGTTTGTGATTTTGGAGCGCAATGTCGAGCTGGAAGTCATCCAGCGTAGATGAGGTGGTGCTGGCCGCCTTCACCAAGAAGGGGCTGCTTCCGCCCAAGGAGGTGGCGCACAGGAGGGTACAGCACGTCGTCGGCTTCATCACCATCTGTGAGGCTTTCATCGGGATGAAGCCACACGTGGATTCCTTCCAGCGAATCTTCTCCAGGCGAGCATTGTCGGAGAGGAAGACGCTTGGGACTGCGCTGGTGGCAGGTTTTGCCCTTGCAGCTGCTTAGGTTGGCCAGTTCATAAAGTTTGATGAGACATCCTCCAACCACGGCGGCCATACTTCGGCGGGCAGCGTCGCTGTCTAATAGCTGCCTCGACTGCATGAGAAGACCAGGAGCTCCATGCTCTTCTGCTGAGCATCTATGGGTGCGATGCCCTTGAGGTACCCATTGCGGTGGTGGTTATGTCCAGCAGTATGTGCCATGGCCTCACCTTTGGTATCAGCCGATGCCACCGAGCGGCCACAGTAGCATTTGGAGTAGAAGTATTCAGTAAATGTAATCGTTAAGTTCGTGGGGGAGCCCCCATGTGAACAATTTTTGTATCAATGAATACATCAGTTCTGCTTTTGTGATAGAATCACTATCCATTCCTTTTTTTTATCCTAGCATAGCTTTGTTTTTATCCTTTCTTTTTCGCACCTGCCTGTTTGTTCTATAGGCTGCAACTTTAAGAACCTAGGCATGGCCCGCGAGGTCAGCTGCTCATAACAGTAGGTCGTGGTGGGGTGCGCTCGGTCGGGAGCAAAAACAAAGGAATTTAGTATTGGTGAGAACATTGCCATTGTCGTCCTTCAGTCGGTAGGCACCCGGTCGGATCACTTCAGTCACCATATAGGGACCTTCCCATGGTGGAGAGAGTTTGTGTTTCTCCTTCATTGATTGGGTCCTCTGGAGTACGAGATCACTGACTTCGAGGATCCTACCCCTAATCTTCCTTTCGTGGTACCTGTGGAGAGTCTGCTGGTAGCGAGCGGAGTGGGTGATGATCGTTTCGCGGGCCACCTCGACCAGGTCGACTGCGACTTGCTGAGCCTCCATGGCTCGGTCGCGGTCGAAAGCCTTCACTCTTGGGGTGCCCTGGTCGAGGTCGGAGGGTAGCACTGCTTCAGCTCCGTAGGCCAGGAAGAAGGGTGTGAACCCTGTGGATCGATTTGGGGTCATTCTCAGGCTCCAGAGGATCGTTGGGACCTCTGCAACCCATCATTCAGCGTACTTGTTGAGTCGGTCAAAGATACGTGGCTTAAGTCCTTGGAGGACCATGCCATTGGCACGCTCGACCTGACCGTTAGTACGTGGGTGTCCGACCTAGGCCCAGTCAATCATGATGCCGTATCCATCACTTAAGTCCAGGAACTTCTTCCCGATGAAGTTAGTCCCATGGTTAGTGATGATACAGTTAGGAACACCGAACCGGTAGATGATGTCGAGGAAGAATTTGACCGCCTCTTCTGAGCGGATGTTGGTGATGGGCTTGGCCTCTATCCATTTGGTGAACTTGTTGACCGCTACGAGCTGGTGAGTGAAGCTGCCCGGGCCCTTTTTGAGGGGTCCTACCAAGTCGAGGCCCCAGACCGTGGACGGCCAGGTGATGGGGATGGTTTGAAGCTCCTGTGCTGGCAAATTAGTCTGCCGAGTGTAGAATTGGCATCACTCACACCTGCGGACGACCTCCTTTGCATCTCGTAGTGTGGTGGGCAAGTAAAAACCTTGGTGAAAGGCTTTTCTGAATAGCGACCTCGGGGCCGCATGATGTCCGCAGATCTCGGCATGGACCTCGAGGAGGAGCTGCTTCCCCTGGTTGGTAGGGATGCACTTCATGAGCACCCACGATGGACTCCATTTGTAGAGTTTGTCACCGAGCGCGATGAAGGTCTTGGCGCGTCGAGCGATCCATCGGGCTTCAGTCCTTTCGGGTGGGAGGACCTCCTCTAGGAGGTAGGCGAGTAGCGGCGCTCGCCAGTCGGTTTGATCGATAGCCAACATGGCGACGTCGGTGGGCGACGTTGTCATGGAGGCACTGGGGTCGAAGCCCTCGAGCGCCGGCTTGGTGTCGGGGTCGGAGCCCCCTGGCGCCGGCTTGGTGTTGGGGTGTGTCTAGATTGGACCTTCTAGGACGCAGGCGAACGGCTCATGGAGATCATTGATGAAGATCCCGCTCGGAGACGGATCCCGCCTAGCGGCCAATTTTGTGAGAAAATTGGCGGCATCGTTGTCCTTTCGGGGGACGTGATGTAGCTCGATCCCCTGGAATTTGTCCTCGAGCTTGCGCACCTCCTGGCAATATGCTTCCATGAGGGTGTTTTTGTAGGACTCGTTCATGACTTGGTCAACGACCAACTCTGAGTCACCGTGGACGTAGAGTCACGTAGCGTCGAGCTCAATGGCGATGCACAACCCGTATTCCGTGGCATTGTTTGAGGCTGACAAATGGAGGCGGATGGCATAGCGGAGCCTGCTCCCGTTCAGGGAGATTAGAACCACTCCAGCCCCCGACCCGGGCGCCATTACGGACCCATCGAAGTACATTGTCCAGTACTCATGGGTGATGTCCGTGGTCGGTAGTTGGACCTCCATCCATTCAACAACAAAATCCATGAGAGCCTAATATTTAAAAGCGGTATGGGGGATATACCTGATGTCGTGGCCCATGAGTTCGAGTGCCCACTTGGAGATCCATCCCGCAGCATCGCGGTTGTGGATGATGTCCCCGAGCGGGTACGAAGTGATGACCGTGACTTCGTGGTAGGTGAAGTAGTGCAGGAGCTTTTGGGTCACCATCAGCATGGTGTATAGGAGTTTCTGCACCTGGGGGTACCGGACCTTGGGGTTGGTGAGTACATACCCGACGAAGCATACGGGTCGCTGGACCTTAAGGTGGTGTCCCGGCTCCTCCCTTTCGACAACCAGGGCGGCGCTCACCACATGGTTGCTTACCGCGACGTAGAGGAGGAGGGGTTCTCCCCATTCGGGAGCGATGAGGATTGGGGCTGATGTTAGTGATGCTTTGAGGCTCTCTAGAGCCTGTTGAGCTTCCTCAGTCCAGACGAAGACGTTCATCTTTTTGAGGAGCTTGTAGAGTGGCATCCCCCGTTCGTCGAGCCAAGAGATAAATCGGCTCAAGGTAGCGAGATAGCCGATGAGCCTTTGTACGCCCTTGACGTTGCGTATAGGGCCCATGTTGGATATGGCCGTGATCTTTTCAGGGTTGGCCTCAATGCCGCGCTCGGACATAATGTATCTAAGCAGCTTCCCCTTCGGAATCGTGAAAATACATTTCTCGGGATTCAGTCTGATGTTGAACCTTCAGAGGTACGCGAACGTTGCGGCCAAGTTTGCGATCAGGTCGCAAGCTTGAGCCGTTTTGACCACTATGTCATCAACATAGACGACGATTGTTGGTTTTGACCGCTCGGTTTGATCAGGCTGATCGAGTGGGTTGATTTGGTCGGTGAAGCATTGCTGTATGCACCTTTGGTAGGTGGTGCCAGCGTTCTTTAGAATGAAAGGCATGGTTACGTAATAGTACGAACGATACGAGGTGATGAACGAGGTTGCGAGTTGACCAGACTCTTTTATCACAATCTGGTGATAGCCTGCGTAGGCATCCAGAAAGGAGAGGATCTCGCATCCTGAGGTGGAGTCGACTATCTGGTCTATGCGTGGCAAAGGAAAGTGCTCCTTTGGACACGCTCTATTGAGGCCAGTATAATCAACGCACATTCTCCATTTTCCGGTCTTCTTTTTAATAAGAACAGGATTGGCAACCCAGTCGGAGTGGAATACCTCTCTGATGAATCCGGCTGCCAGGAGTTTGGCGATCTCTTCGCCTATGGCCCTGCGCCTCTCATCATTGAAGCAACGCAGGCGTTGCTTAGCGGGCTTTGAGCCAAAGATGAGGTGCGGTGCATGCTCGGTGATGTATCGCGGTATGCCCGGCATGTCAGATGGCTTCCATGCGAAGACATCGCGATTAGCATGCAAGAAGTCAACGAGCTCACATTCCTATTTGGTCGGGAGCTGGGTCCCGAATCGCACCGTCTTGGTTGGGTCAGTGGGGTTGATCCCCACCGCCTTGGTTTCCTCGAGTGGGCGGAAGGCCGTCGAGGAGGTTGGTTTGTTGTAGTCTAGGACTGCTGGGGTCGATGACTCCCCGAGCTGCGGGAGCTTGGACAAGTTGATGACCGTGGTGGCAAGCTCAAAATGCTCGCGGTAGCATGTGAAGGCATGTGAGAAGGCGCTGCCCACAGTGATGACACCGTTCGGTCCTGGCATCTTCAGCTTGAGGTAGGTGTAGTTGGGGATCGCCATGAATTTGGCGTAGCATGGCCGCCCCAAGATGGCATGGTAGGACCCTAGGAAGTCCACCACTTCAAAGGTGAGGACCTCCGAGCGGAAGTTGGCTCGGTTGCCAAACATGACGGGAAGGTCGATCTGCCCGAGTGGGTACACCTGCGCTCCCAGGATCACGCCGTGGAAGGGAGAGACCGCTGGGTGGAGTTTCGACCAGGGGATGCGCATGGTGTCGAGCGTGTGGATGTAGAGGATGTTGAGGCCCCTGCTTCCGTCCATCAGCACCTTGGTGAGGTGCTTCTTAAGGATGATGGGGTCGATGACGAGTGGGTAGCATCTCGGTCTGGCGACATAGGAGGGATGGTCCCTCTGATAGAAGGTGATCAGAGATTCTGACCAGCTAAAGAAGAAGGGAACGGCCGTCTCGGCGGCGCATGCCTCTCTGTAGCGTACCTTGTGCTAGCGCTTGGAGTAGATGGCATCGGATCCCCCGAAGATCATGATGCATTCCTCGGCGTTGGGGAAGTTGTCCCCGTCCTTGCCCGCCGCGCCTCCTTTCTTGGCTGCCGCCACTTTGTCATCTCCTCCTTTCGACCCGCCGGCCTATCATAGGAAACATTTGAGGAGCTCACAGTCCTTGTAGAGGTGTTTGATGGGGTAGGCGTGGTTGGTGCACGGGCTATCCATGAGCTTGTTGAAGTGGTCAGGCAGGCCCTGCTGGGGCTGCTTGCCCACGCGATTAGCTACGGCGACCAACGCAGTGTTGGCCGATCGGCGACGATCCTTTTTGTTCTTCTTGCCCCTCTGAGTGGAGGGGCCCTCATCTTGGTCCTCACGCTTGGTCTTGCCCTTGTCCTGGCCTCCGTTGAAGACTGCTCCGACCGCCTCCTCATCGGAGGCATGGTTTGTGGCAACGTCGAGGAGGTCACGGGTGGTACGGGGCTTCAGCCAGCCAAGCTTGTGGATCAGGGACTCACAGGTTATTCTAGAGAGGAATGCGCTAATGACATCCATGTCAATGACATTAGGGAGGGAGTTGCATCATTGGGAGAACCTACGGATGTAATCCCACAGGGACTCGCTGGGCTCCTGCTGGCAGCTCTTGAGGTCCCAAGAGTTACTAGGGCAGACATACGTCCCCTGGAAATTTCCGACAAAGATCCTCTTGAGGTTCACCTAGTCATGGATGCTGTCATGCGGGAGGAATTCAAGCCATGCCCGAACATGTTCCCCCATGCAGATGGGGAGATATTAAATGACGAAATGGTCATCATCCACCCCTCCGGCTCGGTAGGCGAGCCAAATACCGGGGTTAATCTCCCCGGTGTACCTGGTGATGTTGGTGGGCGGTCGGAAGCGCTGTGGGAACGGCGCTCTCTGGATACGCCGGCCAAAGGCCCGTGGTCCCGGGCCATCTAGGCTGGGACTCCGGTCGTCTGGTCGACGACCTTGCCTAGGGCGCGTTTCATCGCTCCCCTCGATGGTCCGGCCGGGGCCTGTGTCGCCTACCCTCACCGTCACCCGATGGACATCATCATCATGCCGAGCCTGATGTCGGTTGCTGATGACGATGCGAGCGTCTTGGTGCGGACTAAGCCATTCGCGTACCGGCGGTCGGTGTGGAGCAGGCGCCAGGTCGGTGTAACACCCCTGGTGTTATGAGATTGTTTAGCACCACGATTTAGGCCTAAGTAAAATTTTCGAAATGAGTTTTTTGGATTTTTTATTTAAAGCGTACTCGACGTGATGAGTGAATCCTGTATGACTTAGTTTTGTGGACTCGAATCAACGTCAAGTTAAATTGCTCGGTACATAAAGGATATTTAGGGATGTCGAGCGATGATGCTAGCTGACGGTTTGTCCTGTTAGATTAAACATGAAAAGCAACTTTTATAAATAAAATAAAATCTATTAATAAATAGAACGATAAACATATATATAGCTTTTGAATCAAAGTTAAATTCGAGCTTTGTTGAAATTTTTCTGTGCCCAGACATTGCAAATTATCTAAATTAGTAAACCGTTATATATATATATATATATATACATGTTACGACAATAACTCTAAAACAAAGAATTAGAAGAAAGGGCAAACGTACTCAGCGATACTAGTAGCGATTGACTGTACAAGTTGACCGACTGCTCCTCACTGTTTCTTTTCTCTACTCTCTGCCTTACTTTCCGTCGCATTATTCTAGAGCAAACAACAACTATCAGCAGCTCTTACCCGGTAGCAGTACCCGCACTGGACGCATGTGCACTCAGCAAGCAAGCAAGTGCATGCACACATGCAACCACGTTGTGCTGCCTCTGCTGTCTCCATGGCCAGTGAAGTAAAGCTCCAATTCAGCGCCTCAGCTCGTTCCGCTCGCCTCATCAGTTTCTCTCTTTTTCTCGCTCTGCCGTACGGGGCCACCGTGCCACCTCGGTCCGCGTTGGACCGCCGTCCATCGGCGCTGCCTACCCGTGCCGCTCCAATTCCGTCGTTGCCGCGTCCGAATCCTAGCGCAGCTCCACGCTGTCGCTCTCTGCTGCTCATTCCGCGTAAAGCACCAACGGATGCGCTCTCGCTGTTTTCTGCTGGCACCTGTGGCCTGACACCAGCTGTTGCACGCGCTGGTGCGCCCGGTTTTCGCGCTACGTCTCCATCGTGGTCTACGCCCATGCCGTGGCGCTGGCCTGCTGCTCCACGGTGCTTCCTCCGCCGTCATCCACGCTGGGCGCAACCGCCTGGCTACCGGCCGGTGCTCCTCGGTTTGTCCACTGTTGTTGAAGATGAAGTGAAGGGTATGAATCTAAGCTGAAAGTTTATACAGGGTCCTTACTGCGAAATACGTGACTCATACGAATAGTATCTGTTGAACTGATGGTTAGTTTCGAGAAAGCACAGGGTTCTTTTTGCATAATTACATGTCCTCTCTGGATCCTAGCCGCGTGGGCCGGCTATTGGGCCGCGGCCTGCGTACTTGGCCCGACCGCGCCAGCTTCCGGCCTTGCGCCGCTGAGCCGCGCGCACTGCACTGCCGGGCCTGCCACGCGCGTCAGTGGGCCGGTTGTCCTGGCTGGGCCGCTCGCGCCGCCCCACGTTGGGCCGTTGGCCTGCCTGCCGCCTGGGCCACCGTTTGCGCTCGCTCGCTGGGCCGATCGATCAATGCCATGCCTAGGCCGCTGCCGCGCGTCCGCTGGGTCAGCCGGGTATTGTCGGTCTCCACTGGGCTAGTTTAGTGGTCGTTGCCCTTTTAATTTTCTAAAAGTATGTGTTAATTTAATCTTAGAAATAAACTGGTAAAATTCATAGTAAGTCATAGAAAAATCGTAAAAATGTCAAACCAGTTTTGTTAGTCTCCTAAAATCATGATCTATCTGTTAGTATAGTTTGTTCACATAGTGTGATATTATTCTTGGAAGCTATATAATTAATTTAAGGTACTTAATATTATAAAATATAAACTTGTAGGAATTTCCATGATAAATTGGTAATATTGTTGAATCTGAAATTTGTACAGTAGGCTCCTATCAATATTAGGTACCCACTGTAATTTTTGTAGCTGCAGAATAATTAGTCTGCTAAATAGATAATGATGCCCTATTCCGAATAAAGATTAAATGGATAAAATGGGATAAAGAAATAACTCGGGTTTGTATAACTAAAATAATTGTTGGGAGGTAACGTCTTATTCGACAACATGGATACGTAGACTAGCGTTAGAGCTATCTCGTTAGCTTGCGAGGCGTGATTGGAATTCTAAGCGTTCGGCTGTCATTGGTTATTTACATCTATGCATTTGCATCAATGCATATCATACAGGTACGATGATGGATCAACGGATCAATTGAAGGATGATTGGGAATCCGAGGATGGTGTACTGGTATTCTCTCTAGGAGATGATGCAATAGGCTTTCTATTCAGATGATGGCGGATGGTCTGAAGATGCAAATACCAACTTTTGGTTATATCTTATCCAGGCAAGCCCCGGTGCATAACCCCTACTTTTCTACAGTTTAAATTATATTTGTGCATTAAATTTTAAGGAGTTGAATGAAACCCACTTGCATATATATCTTTATCCTATGAGTCTTACAAGTATGACAGGATCATGTAGATTGCTATGCTACAGGACTCCGGTAGAAGTCGAGTGATTGCCTGTCACTCACGAGAGATAGGAAATATATTACTGAATTATTATCACTTGGAAAATATAAATGGTGGAAAGGAAAAATGGTGACCGGTCTGGGATATGGTTTAGGTATTGGTGGGTGTAACAGGTTGTGTCGCCGTGGACGCGGGGCATGGCTTGGTTACACTGCTTTCCCTGTCTGTGTCGGTTAAGGACCGGTCGTTCCATAAGCCATCGAGGCAAGTCACAGACTTATTATCCCGAGCACATACTTGGGTATGGGCGCTTGGAAGACTTGTTGCTCTCTTGTCATGGATCCGGCTCTTTCCAGAACGACTGTCAGGGTTTTTTTTCTGTGGAGGAGTTTCTTGCACCGCACTGAGTCCGGGACTCTGGGGTGGGGGCTTGGAGTCCTAGTTTGGACGAGGACCTGGACACCCAGGACAGGAGAGTGATGGGTTGGTTCTGCTTGTGCCTTGGGTACAAGCGGGGCGTGTGTTTTCGGGATACCCAGCTGGGGGCATTGATTCACGAATCGTCGGGCAATCCGGTACGACTTGTTTCGTGTCTAGCACCGTAGTAAGAACTGAAAGATGAAAGATGGAATTGAAAAAGGAAATCTGATTGCTTACCACCTGCTTGAAAGTAGCACAGGTGCTTACATAGAATGGCTGGTTAATGAACTAATGCGGCTGTTAATAAAAATCGAATATAAGGACGCACGCTTAGTACTTCTTGCAAATGCAATAAAACCACAAGCCAAATAGTCTTGCATATCCTTGGAGTCTTTTCTTTCCTCCTATTGGGTAAGTCTTGCTGAGTACAATTGAGTACTCGAGGTTTTATTCCCCCTGTTACAGGTGACAGGTGGATGCTAGAGCTGACCCTTGTGTGTGGATACCTCCTAGTGGGCTCAGCGAGGATTTCTTTACGCGGCAATCGTAGTTTTTATTTATAACTCTCACTAAATATTTTTATGAATGAAAGTATTATAATCTGTTGTCATAGTTTATATATCATTGCTTCATCATTTCATGAATAGGTATTTATTTCCGCTGTAATTCGGATCACATATTTATATTTCGCGGTTACATTAAATTATTCATAACTCTGATAATATGATTATATTCCGCTGTTATAATGATAAATATTATGCTCTGATGTCATATTAAAAGTGATGTAAAAAATGGTTAACAATGATGTAAGCTTTATTCTCTTATTTGTGATCCTGATGGCAAAAATGTGGATTTTCGGGTTCTCCCCTGGGGTGTGCCCGACAGAACCGAGTAATTTAGTGTTCTCCCCTGAGTGCTTAGTGTCTAATGGAAGACAAGCACTCCTAGGAGGCATTAGATTAGGCGATTCTGCCACAGGTGGTATCAGAGAGCAAATGAGGAAATAAATCTTTGAAAACCTTTCCTAAAATAAAATTTGACAACAAATGCTTTCAAAAAGTTAGGGCGTCTTTATGTGAAGTTATATAAGTAGCCCTATTACTATGGTTATGTATCCAGGATAGATGGCACTCTGGTGACTTAGATAGGCTTAATCAAGTTTTCTACAGGTACACTGACTCGAGCATAGTTCGATAGTATCGACTAGCTACACGGAGAGAACGATGTGCCAAGAATCTGAGAACGGTTGCCCTATATGTTGGCAACAGTGAAAGGACGTATAGGACGTGCATTCATACATATCATGTTTGTGCATTGTAGCGCTCGTGTTGCTGGTAGATACGCCATCCATAGGTGTCACGCGTGTCGTATTGCGCACGAATGACTCATTCCTGTTTTAGAGTTAGGTCTGCATTGTGGCTTCATGCTCCGCGTTCGCCCGTGGTTCACGCCGGTTGTGACCCACGTCTCCCTGTACCCCTCTTTTCTGCGCTCTTGTCGGATCCTTGCCCTGCAGTCGTACTAGTCAGTAATGGCATCGTTCATCGCTCGCCTCGAACGCGCGGAATTTGGTCGATTCGTCGTAGTGATCCCGCGCGGGAACCCTGGTGGACCGCGCCAGGACCACTGAGCGCTCCGCCTTTATAAGCAGAGCCTGACTTAGCTATTGGCACCACCACTCGGGCACGTTAGCTCGCTTAGCTTTTCCTTTGAGCCAGCTTTTCGCTCAACCTTCCTCACCACCACCGCCAGAAATGGCAGGAGCCTGCGTTAGTAGCTACTGCTTGAACGTTGAGGGTTTTCCTAGAATCCTGCATGCCAACCTACAAAAGCTCGGAGTCAAGGATCGTCCCGAGTATGAGGGCCATGAGTATGAGAAGCATGGCACTGATCGGTGTGAGGTTACTGTCTACATCGGGAAGAGTGAACAGTTCCCCGACCTCACTGAAGCCTAGAGTGTGATCGCAACCGGGTTTCACTTTGTCGACATCTACCAGGTTGTGGCCCGCAATGCCTTACGATACCTCTGCTAGATCTATGAAGAGCCCAATGCACGTACCCCCATGCGGTTCTTTCCACCTTTGAACAAGAATCGGCGGGCACGGAGGGCTCGCATGGAGGCTTTGTAAGAGCGAGATGCGCAAGAGGATAGTCCAACCGTGGTGCACTTAACCACGTACCTACTCACGCTGGATGAGCAGTACGATCGGCAAGCCTTGGAGCTGAGGGCGTGCCTTCGGCGTGCCGAGGAAGCTGAGATCTTCAATTAGATGCTCCAGGTGCAGCTCGCTGAAGCACATGCCAGTGTTGCAGCTGCTAAGAGTCGGGAGACGGCCATGTCGGAAGCTCTTAAGGAGGCTGAAGATCGGCATGTCCATCAGCTGGGTCAGGCCTACCTGTTCACTAGGGCCAAGCGGAGGTCGCTGGTTGATGGAAGGTCGGATGCCCCAATCTTGGAGGGGATCCCTATCCACCCACCAGAAAGAAGAAGAACTGGTGTTGCAGAACCGCCAGCACCTCCACCTTCGGAAGTGTTAGAAGCAGAACCCTTGCTTCCTCTCACTCAGTCATTGCCCCGAGAAGATGTAGATCCGTAGCCAGGGCGGTAGAAGAATCCACCACGCCTAGGAATAAAGATGCATGGCTAGAGTAGTTTAGTCACCGTGGGATGCTATATCCGTAGTAGTAGTGCTTGTTGTCGCTGTTCTCTGGATTGTACTCTTGCCGTTGTTGTCGTCCGTAGTTGTTGAGATCGTCCGACGTAGAGAAGGTGAATGCTGTGTCATGGATGGGAGCCTGGACCTATATGATATACCCGTATATTACCGTTGGAACATGCATTTTATTTCGTTGTGTTTATTGCGTTCATCTATTTTAAGTTTCGTTAGGTGTGCTTAAAGTTTTCAAGGGCGATGTTAAGTGAGTTACAACAGAAGCTACCATTCAGACACCAGCAGACCAGCCGTGATTGGAGAACATTGGACATTGTATCGACTAATTGTGGATGTCCCAGCAGAACACTTGAATCTCTTTAAAACAAATGCGCCATTGGATTTGAATTCCTTGTCCCTTGTTGTGAAGGGAACCCTTGTTGTTTGAATCTTCCCTTGCAATACTCCTCTTATTCTGTGGTCTATGACCCCACCGCCTTCATGCCATGTAAATTGGTAGTAGTTGCCTGGTTAATAGCTTATGGTGTCACGACGAAACCGAGGGCTCCCTGTGGAACAGCTGCCACATGGTGACGCTGCTCAGCACACGTTGGTATCAAGGTTGCTGACCAAGTACTTTTACCAAGTTACATTGCCATACCGCTTTTGCTACAAATGATTTCCTTGAAAATGTTCAGGTGTTCAAACGGGAAATCCACAACGGGTTGATGCAGAAGTGTTCTCTCTAGTAACCAAGAGGAGATGGTTTCAGAGGAAGAGAGTATGACATGGTCTCAGTCTACATGAAAGACGGATGTGGTCGAGTAAAGGAAAGAAAAAGAAGAGTAGTAAGGGAAGTTAGCCTCGGGTAGTCGGGAGTGATTGTAAAAGTCTGAATGGATGTCATATCCCAAGCCCTATGTTAGTTGACCGCACTACGCCTGCCGGATTGTTTCACTGCGTGCCCTGTGGACGCTGTCTGTGCCGAGTCCCTTAGCTTCCCATTCTCGTGTGGCCATAGACTCATGTCGTGTTCGCCGTCCTTGTGCACTATGCGCTTTTCCTTTTTCTCTAGTGTCCGGTCGGCTCTCGACTCCCATGCTTTCATCCTCGTACCGAACCCCCTTCCTCTCACTCTTTTCTTCTTTTGGAGACACAGCCGCACACACGCTTGCCTCGTCAAGCGGACCCCCCCTCTCCTCTCCTTCATTTCCCCCTCTACCCACCCATGCAGGGAGCACACCATGTCCGCCCTTATCTCCACAGCATGAACTGCCGGTGTATCCTATCCATGCTGTCTCCATTTCTGGGGTGTTGCGCCCCACCTCCGTTCATTGCTATAAGATGCCCTTGGCCCTTACTCTTCTTCCTCATCCCCATTCCCCTTGCATCCGGAGTAGAGCTATGAGATCCAGTCGTCACTTGTGGGACTAGGTTCGTTAGACTGAGGCGATGGTGTAATGTGAGAAAAAGAAAGGATCTGGTTCATCGAAGAAGTTCAAGTCTACCGTTGGTCGGTTCGGTCTTAGGGTTCACGATGTTTTACTTCTTAGTCTCCTGTTTTTAGATCTGTTGGACCTACGCCATGTTTTGGATCCTCATTATCTTGTTGTTTCTCCATTGTCCTCGCCTATCTCGACTTCTAGATTAAGTCTCGGTTGTACCAAGGTGCCCTTAACCATGTATATCTAGATCCCCATGTGGTTTAGTATTCGAAGTCGTGTAATCCTTCGTGTAATCCTTGATCTACGAAATGTAACCGCGTTTCCCCTTCTGTTTCTTGCTTCGAATCTCGAGATGAGATTCTTTTTAAGGGGGGTTGGTTGTAACACCTCTGGTGTTATGAGCTTGTTTAGCACCACAATTTAGGCCTAAGTACAATTTTCGAAACGAGTTTCTCGGATTTTTTATTTAAAGCGTATTCGACGTGATGAGTGAATCCTCTATGACTTAGTTTTGTGGACTCGAATCAACGTCAAGTTAAATTGCTTGGTACATAAAGGTTATTTAGGGATGTCGAGCGACGATGCTAGCGGATAGTTTGTCCTGTTAGATTAAACATGAAAAGCAACTTTTATAAATAAAATAAAATCCATTAATAAATAGAACGATATACATATATATAGCTTTTAAGAATTAGAAGAAAGGGCAAACGTACTCAGCGATACTAGTAGTGTTTGACTGTATAAGTTGACCGACTGCTCCTCGCTCTTTCTTTTCTCTGCTCTCTGCCTTACTTTCCGTCGCATCATTCCAGAGCAAACAACAAGTATTAGCAGCTCTTACCCGGCAGCAATACCCGCACTGGACGCATGTGCACTCAGCAAGCAAGCAAGTGCATGCACACATGCAACCATGTCGTGCTGCCTCTGCTGTCTCCATGGCCGACGAAGTAAAGCTCCAATTCACGAGTTCTCACGTCCCTGTCTTGTCTCTGACCATGCCTGCCTCGGTGTTGTCCCAATCTGCCTTTACTTGTATAGTTGTATCCTCTGCATCTGCCAAGCTGAGCCAGACTGGCCTCTCACTCCTTCCTCGCACTGCTTGTCCTTACTCCACTGTTCTCTCTATCAGACAAGCCGGCCGGTCACCTCCGAGCCGCTGCTGCCTCCAACCCCTGCTTTTGAGGAAGCCCAGCCGCTACACGACACTGCTCTCCATTCCAGCTTGCTAAGCCATGCCCCGTTGCCCCTGCATCAACTGCGCCATGCATGTTGGCTATCTTTCCACGTACCAGCTCTGTCGTGACCTTGCCGAAGTGCTGAGTGAGCCGTACAGCCAGTGGCGGAGCGTGGGAAGAAATTAAGGGGGGGCTAATTCCAGTAGTGACCAGTATGTATTTGTATATTTGTGATTTATGCGCCTATTAACAGACTAGTGACAACGCATATATGAAAGGAAGTTCCATGTCTGCATGACAGTATGAGCTCCAAGACTCCAACTACCTACGTCCAGCATGTGCACAATTGCCAGGAACCAGTTTGCTTGCACATATGCATGCAGATTACTCCGAGGCAAGGGGGGGCAACAACCTAGTTTCGCCCTAACGCAGCTCTGCCAGTGCGTACAGCTGAGCTCCATTCTCAGGGCCGCATATAGAAGGGCGCCACCTCTCATCTCTCCTCCACAGCCCAAGCATCCGAGCTGCCAGTGCCATCAGTGCCTCAGCTCGTTCCACTCGCCTCATCAGCTTTTCTCTCTTTTTCTCGCTCTACCATGCGGCGCCGCCGTGCCACCTCGGTCCACGCTGGACCGCCGTCCATCGGCGCTACCTACCCACGCCGCTCCACTTCCGCCGTTGTCGCGTCCGAATCCTAGCGCAGCTCCACGCCGCCGCTCTCTGCTGCTCATTCTACGTAAAGCACCGATGGCTGCGCTCTCGCTGTTTTCGGCTGGCACCTGTGGCCTGACGCCGGCCGTTGCATGCGCTGGTGCGCTCGGTTTCCGTGCTACGTCTCCATCGTGGTCCGTGCTCATGCCGCGGCGCTGGCCTGCTGCTCCACGACGCTTCCTCCGCCATCGTCCGCGCTGGGCACAACCGCCTGGCTGCTGGCCGATGCTCCTCGGTCTGTCCTCTGTTGTTGAAGATGAAGTGAAGGGTATGAATCCAAGCTGAAAGTTTATATAGGGTCCTTACTGCAAAATACTTGACTCAAACGAATAGTATCTGTTGAATTGATGGTTAGTTTCGAGAAAGCACACGGTTCTTTTTGCACAATTACGTGTCCTCTCTGGATCCTAGCCGCGTGGGCCGGCTGTTAGGCCACGGCCTGCGCACCTGGCCCGACCGCGCCAGCTTCCGGCCTTGCGCCGCTAGCCGTGCACGTCTGTGGGCCACTTGTCCTGGCTGGGCCGCTCGCGCCGCCCCACGTTGGGCCGTTGGCCTGCCTGTCGACTGGGCCGTCGTTTGCACTCGCTCGCTGGGCCGGTCGATCAATGTCGTGCCTAGGCCGCTGCCGCGCATCCGCTGGGCAAGTCGGGTATCGCCGGTCTCCACTGGGCCGGTTTGGTGGTCGTTGCCCTTTTAATTTTCTAAAAGTATGTGTTAATTTAGTCTTAGAAATAAACTGGTAAAATTCGTAGTAAGTCATAGAAAAATCATAAAATGTCAAACCAGTTTTGTTAGTCTCCTAAAATCATGATCTATCTGTTAGTATAGTTAGTTCACATAGTGTGATATTATTCTTGGAAGCTATATAATTAATTTAAGGTACTTAATATTGTAAAATATAAATTTGTAGGAATTTCCATGATAAATCGGTAATATTATTGAATCTGAAATTTGTACAGTAGGCTCCTAGCAATATTAGGTACCCACTATAATTTTTGTAGTTATAGAATATTTAGTCTGATGAATAGATAATGATGCCCTATTCCGAATAAAGATTAAATGGATAAAATGGGATAAAGAAATAACTCGGGTTTGTATAACTAAAACAATTGTTGGGAAGTAACGCCTTATTCGACAACATAGATACGTAGACCAGCGTTAGAGCTATCTCGTTAGCTTGCGAGGCGTGATTGGAATTCTAAGCGTTCAGCTGTCATTGGTTATTTACATCTATGCATTTGCATCAATGCATATCATATAGGTACGATGATGGATCAACAGATCAATTGGAGGATGATTGAGAATCCGAGGATGGTGTACTGGTATTCTCTTCAGGAGATGATGCAATGGGCTTTCTATTCAGATTATGGTGGATGGTCTGAAGATGCAAATACTAACTTTTGGTTATATCTTATCCAGGCAAGCCCCGGTGCATAACCCCTACTTTTCTACAGTTTAAATTATATTTATGCATTAAGTTTTAAGGAGTTGAATGAAACCCACTTGCATATATATCTTTATCCTATGAGTTTTACTAGTATGATAGGATCGTGTAGATTGCTATGCTACAGGACTTCGGTAGAAGTCGAGTGATTGCCTGTCACTCGCGAGAGATAGGAAATATATTGCTGAATTATTATCACTTGGAAAATATAAATGGTGGAAAGGAAAAATGGTGACCGGGCAGGGATATGGTTTGGGTATTGGTGGGTGTAAGAGGTTGTGTCGCCGTGGACGCGGGGCATGGATTGGTTACACTGCTTTTCCTATCTATGTCGGTTAAGGACCGATCGTTGCATAAGCCATCGAGGCAAGTCATAGACTTATTATCCCGAGTACATACTTGGGTATGGACACTTGGAAGACTTGTTGCTCTCTTGTCGTGGATCCGGCTCTTTCTAGAACGACTGTCAGGGTTTTTTTTGTGGAGGAGTTCCTTGCACCGCACTGAGTCCGGGACTCAGGGGCGGGGGCTTGGAGTCCAAGTTTGGACGAGGACCTGGACACCTAGGATAGGAGAGTGATGGATTGGACCTGCTTGTGCCTTGGGTAGAAGCGGGGCGTGTGTTTTCGAGATACCCAGCTGGGGGCATTGATTCGTGAATCGCCAAGCAATCCGGTACGGCTTGTTTCATGTCTAGCACCGTAGTAAGAACTGAAAGATGAAAGATGGAATGAAAAAAGGAAATCTGATTGCTTACCACCTGCTTGAAAGTAGCACAGGTGCTTACATAGAATGGTTGGTTAATGAACTAATGCGGTTGTTAATAAAAATCGAATATAAGGACGCACGCTTAGTAATGCTTTCTGCAAATGCAATAAAACCACAAGCCAAATAGCCTTGCATATCCTTGGAGTCTTTTCTTTCCTCCTATCGGGTAAGTCTTGCTGAGTACAATTGAGTACTCGGGGTTTTATTCCCCCTGTTACAGGTGACAGGTGGATGCTAGAGCTGACCCTTGTGTGTGGATACCTCCTGGTGGGCTCAGCGAGGATTCCTTTACGCGGCATTCATAGTTTTTATTTATAACTCTCACTAAATGTTTTTATGAATGAAAGTATTATAATCTGTTGTCATAGTTTATATATCAATGCTTCATCATTTCATGAATAGGTATTTATTTCCGCTGTAATTCTGATCACATATTTATATTCCGCTGTTACATTAAATTATTCATAACTCTGATAATATGATTACATTCCGCTGTTATAATGATAAATATTATGCTCTGATGTCATATTAAAAGTGATGTAAAAAATGGTTAACAATGATGTAAGCTTTATTCTCTTATTTGTGATCCTGATGGCAAAATTGTGGATTTTTGGGTTCTGCCCTGGGGTGTGCCCGACAGAACCGAGTAATTTAGTGTTCTCCCCTGAGTGCTTAGTGTCTAATGGAAGACAAGCACTCCTGGGAGGCATTAGATTAGGCGGTTCAGCCACAGTCGGACCGTGGCGCAGTTGTGGCCTCCTGTGCCGCGCTTGGTGGCTGAAGCGGTGAGCGGATGGAGCGATCCATCTGGTGTGTCCCCACTCCCCTGGTGGGGAGAGAGGCCGCGAGTCAGAGTTGTGATGCGGAGCTTTCCTCCTGTTGAACAACGGCGGCTTCCACCAGCGCCCGGAGGTTCTGGTGGACCGCCCGCTCCTGGGGGTCGATGGGCTCGGGACGCCGCGCAGAAGCATTGCCACAACGGCAATGTTCAGGCTAGCCTGAGCGAACTGTGGGGGGTCGTTCCCATCGTCCATGATGTCGCGCTGGACCTGGCGGGTGTGACCCCGGGCGCCGCTCGCCGGGTTACGCGCTTGGGGCGCAACGTGCTGCACCGAGCGCGTCGGCGCAGGTGGCGACTGGTTCTACCACCGTTGTCGTAGCTCCTCGGAGTGCTCTTGTGCGAGCGTGAGGGCCCCCGCACGAGGGTCCAGAGGGGTGTTAGTCTGCAAGGACTCTGCTACCACCGACAGCTGTCCCGGAGCATCCGCCATAGTGCACTCTCGGGATGGATGGTGGCTAGGTGCCACATCGTCGATGCTGGAACCGTCGCTCTCAACCTCGTCATCGAGGAGTTCGTGGAAAGTGGTGGGAGCATAGCTCACCATTCTCACGAATTCGGATGTGAGAGGGGACGGCGCCAGCGTCCTTCGGAACCCTCGAGCGTACGCGTCCGTGGGGGACGTGAGGCCATAGGGGAACCGGTCGTACGCTGGTTGGATGGCCCCAGTCGGCTTCGGTTGCGCTGGTCGGAGAAGAGCGGCGAGCAGGGTTCTTACGTACCCCGGTCGGAGAGATGCGGGGTCGGAGTCAGAAGTAGGGCTCGGGGCAGGCCTTCCGATCAGAGAGGCCGTCCGGAGGCGACTGGAGCCCGAATCGAGCCCTCCGGTCGGATAGGTGGGCCCAAGTAGCTGACGAGTGGGCGTTGCTCTTCTTGGGCCAGGCCTTCCGGTCGGTTGCTGGACCGCCCCTTTGCCCTATTGTTTTTAGACTCTCGGGTCGAGCTTTGGCGTGGAAGCCGGTCCCCGAGGGACCCTGGGTTTATGAACCCGATAGTACGGTCCTCGGTATTGCGGTTGACTTGAGTGCCCTGCCTCACTTGCTCCGTCCGTTTTTCTGGTTCTCACCGAGCGGGTGTCCTCGGTCGGTTGGTTCCATTCGGCTCTGACTGCGCCAGTCTGAGAAGAGCTGTAAGCAGAGGTTCGGTGTATCCCTGGTCGGAGACGTGGGTCGGAGTCGGAAGCGGTGTTTGGCTAGGTCTTCTGGTCGGAGAGGCGGGCCGGAGCCGGAAGCAAGCGCTGTTCCTTTTTGACCAGGCCTTCCGGTCGGAGAGGCAGACCGAAGTCGGAAGCGAGCGTTGTTCCTTCTTAGCGATGCCTTCCGGTCGGAGATTGGATCGCCCTGCTGGTCTGTCGTTTAGGTATTCTGTGCCGGCCCAGGAGTTGTGCGTCGTTCGCAAGGTTGTCTGCTGGGTCGAACCTTTATTCGGGAGCCGGTCCATGAGGGACCACGGGTTTATGAACCCAACACATATAAAATTTATGATTTTTTAAAAATAACCTGACAGCAAAAAGAATTTCCGCCAATTGATTTGGCGGTAACAAATATTATGCCTGATTGACCAGTGGTATGTAGTTTCCGCCAGTTTAGTTGGCGGCAGTAGTATATTTTTACATTTATTTATTTATTTATTTAGACAAATATGTTTGCAAAAAAACGAATTTATAAAATATAAAAATAAAAAAATCAGGCTGGACACCCAAGCACCTATGCGGCTATGCCAATGCGGCGCGGCTGCAGGGTGCAAGCCTGCTCGCTCAACGGACCGTGAGCGTGACCCGCAGGCCCGCGAAGCCGAGTGAACAAACGGAGAAGACACCTTTTCATTGGCAACTCCTAACACAAATTTGTGATGCTCCGGTGCGACAGTTATGTGGCGCGGGGGCTGGGAGGCTTTGCGCTAGTGGACTAGAACGGATTCTCCCTGTGCTGGGCTTGTTCTCGGCGCTTCAGTTTGGACAGGGCTTGATCTTTTTCTACTGGAAACAGTCCACAATACCTCCTCAACTTTCGCAAAAATTCGTTTTTCCTCCTTGAACTCCAAAATCGGGTAAAACACCTCTCTCAACTTTTAAAACCATTCATCTTACCTCTCTGGCTCTCTAATAAGCAGTTTTGAAGACGGTTTTGTCTTTTTCTTTTTTATTTATTTCGGCTGAATCTTTGAAAATCATAGTAAATCACAGAAAAATCATAAAATGGAAAATCTAATTTTGTTGGACTTCATATGAGTAGATCTATACAGTGAACATATAATATGGTATGATTTAGCATAAAGTTTTTGCTGTAATTTTAGATCTATGATATTCTATAATTAAACGGAATAATTCATAGCTGCAGTTTTTATGGTCCAATTGTGGTGAAATTTTTATGGTGGACTAATTATTGTATACTTAAACTATAGTAAAAATTTCATACACATTGGATCATGTATAACTTAGTTATAGATTTTATTTAGATTTATGCTTGGTAAATATAAATAAATCTATAACTAAGCAATACATAATCCAAAAATAAATAAATAAGACAAAACCGCCTTTAAAACCGCTTATAACAGGGTCAGGGAGGTGTTTTGCCTGGTTTTGGAGTTCAGAGAGGAAAAGCGGACTTTCATGAAAGTTGAGGAAGATAACGTGGACTTTTTCCTTTTCTATTTGTAGATTTCGACCACCATGTGGTTTTCGCTCGGTTTTCATCAGTCAACACTGAAGCATAAGTGAACGTCGTATGCGCCACTCGCTTCTCAAACCGTATCTTCTCCTTCTTCTACAACTAAAAAGACTAAAAGTAAGACTATTTTTTGGTGCAACTTTTTTTTTATCATTCCTCTCTTTCGGCCATACGATACCCCGCATGATAGAAAAAGAAACTACCATCCCTGTGATCTTCGTCTGCTTTGAAGGAAATAAATTGATCACCTGAGGCAACATACATGGAAGGAAATAATAATCATGCATGGAAGGAAACAATTAGCAAAGATCAAGCAAGACTCATCCCTTCCGGCCATGCGATACCCGCGCGATAGAAAAAGAAACTGTCATCCCTGCGATCTTCGTCTGCTTTGAAGGAAACAAATCGATCACCTAAGACCACATGCATGGAAGGAAACAATAATCATGCATGAAAGGAAATAATTGTCAAAGATCAAGCAAGACGACTCAATGAGGTTGGCCCTTAATTTTAGTGTTTCCAGCATGCAGACCTGAAATTAAAAAGTGGCTGCTCCTTGAGAACATTAGTGGTGCCAAATAAAAGATGCAAAGTTTTGCTAGGCGCTAGGCGAAATCTAGACGATGACCCTTAGCCTAGCGACTAGTCCAGCCTAGGCTAGCCTAGGCGATGCTAGGCATTTTTAGGCGTTTTGCCAATTTATATTTATATATCAATATATAATATATACATTTATGGCATAAATCATGAATAATTTTGATAAAAAATAGGGAAGAACCAGTAGACATACCTTAGGTCCTTTGTCCTTAGTTGCAGTTGATACACTACTGATCACTGAATTTCCTGCAGCACTGCTGCAATAGAAGTGGACAACACTTTTATATGTAATTGGGCATCAATACAAGTGATACAAAAAATAAGAAATAGCAAGTTAGGTACTTATCTAAGGTCTGAGCCTTCTCCCATCCATTATCAGCATTTCAGCAGCATAGGATAGCCTTTTGAAATCACAAACATGAAGGGACAGCAGACAGCAACACAGAATATAAAATGGATAGTAGACTAGCAGTACATTACATCACATGATTGATGACTCTCAATTCTCACAACACAAAACACAAGCACACAGCAGGAGTTCTAAGTTCTTAAGTTAAAGATACATGGATGCATAATAAAAGCTAAAACATGACATGAAGCTGTCTCACACTTCTTCAGTAGGGTTCATCAATCACATAGTCATCCTCATCTTCATCAAACTCTTCTTCTTCGGACTCAAACTCTTCTTCATAGAGCTCTCTCACCCTTGCACTTCTACGCAGCTCTAGTTGTTCTTCTGCTCCCACTGCATCTCCAAGCACAGACCAAGGTATCCCTATACCTTCCATGAGTTCTTCCTCATCTTCCTCATCTCTAAAGACAACTAATGCACAATCATCTCCCTTCTCTTGAAGGAAACCTTGAGCTTCAGTTATATCACTAGACAAGAGAACATCAGTAATTTTCTTTGACTTGATCTTTGCTCTCTTATTAATCAGCCTGTTGTTGAATTGAATGTAGACTAACTTGTTGAGGCGATCTGTAGTAAGCCTATTTCTCTTCTTAGTGTGCACCTATAAATTAAAAATAAGAGCACTTTAGTTCTGTAATTTAATTGTAATACTGCTGAAATTTTGATAACAGATAGGTACTAACCCCATCAAACCCACTCTAAGTAATTTCACAACCAGGAGAACTTGCTGTTAAAGATAGGATCTTGGTAGCCATCTTCTGTAGAGCTGGTGTTTCAGTTCCATAAAGCCGCCACCATGATGCTGAAATAAAAAACCTCTCTATTAGTTAGTAGGCATAACAGATTTCTTGTTAGATGAACACAACAAACAACCATGTAAAATCAGCAAACAACTTTTACCTGGATTATAATCAAAGTTTTCAAAAGTCCTTGCAAGCTTCTTGCTAAATGGTCCTTCTCTATTCTGATACTTCTAGAGTTCAATGTTGGCAGCTTGTTCTTGCATGTCTTCATCATGATAATAAAAAGTCTCCACACAACTGATAAATCATTCTGCCATTTTGGGAGCATCAAAGATTGAAGGGTCGGCATAACTGTAGCGTGGATTCAGCAAATAAGCTGTCAAATGCAATGGAGAATCAAGTCTTCCAGCCATTTTCTTGTCAACAACAGCAATAACATCCTTGAAACAGGACTCATTATTGCCAAGGGCCTCTTTGACCTGTCTCTTTGCCTTTAATAGTTCTCCATATACAAAACCCATGGACGGCTTCACATCTCCATCAACCAAACGGAGAACTTTGAACAATGGCTCAAAAACAGCCAATGTCAACTTCACATCCTTCCAAAAGTTTGGATTCAATATAGTTGCTGTGGCATTTTTTCCCTTCTTTGATTTCACATCCTTCAATGAGTCCCACCTACTATGCACCACCATCTTTCTTAGTTGGTCCTTCTTCTCTTGTATGCTGTTCAAAGTCAAATAGTTTGAAGCAAACCTAGTCACTCCTGGCCTTACTATCTCTTTGCCCTTAGTGAAGTACCTCATGCACTCTAGTGTTCTTGTGTGCCCATAGACAAATATGGTGAATGCCTTTGCTTGGTCAATCACCTTCTTGAACTGAGGCATGTTGCCAATTCCTTGGAGCATCAAGTTGATTGTGTGAGTTGCACAAGAGGTCCAAAAGATCTGTGGTCTCTTCTCATGCAGTAGCTTCTTTGCTCCCATGTTGTTAGAAGCATTGTCAGTCATAACTTGCACCACATCATTTGGACCAATATCTTCGATTGCTTTGTCCACTAGTTCAAAGATGACTTCACTTGTGTGTGACACATCTGACATCTCTTTTGAGGAAATAAAACTGGTTCCATCAGCACAATTAGTGCACACATTCATTATGCTTCTCCTCTTCTTATCGAACCAAGCATCGGTCATAATAGAGCACCCATTCTTCAACTTTTTGGCTTCACGTTCTTGCGGCAAACTCTTGGTTCTTGCATATTCTTCTTCCAGCAATCTTCCTCGCAGGTCAAACATAGTTGGAGGTTCAATTCCAAGCCCAAATTGTCCAATTGCTTCACACATTTGCTTAAACTCATCATTGTCACATGCATTGAATGGTATTGCTGTCAATGTTACAAAAAAAGGAAATTAGTGTTCAGTTCAGTACTACAGCAAGGCATCCAATGAAATTGAAATCTGAAATAAAAAAATAGCAAGGAAATTACCATGGTTATAGGCCCATCTTGCAATATATTTATGCACCTCATGTAATCTTTCTTTCCAAAGTTCCTTGTTCAGCTTCTGTTGAGTCAAAGATTCAGATTTGGTTGCTGTAGGATCAATAGTTTTTGTCCATTTGTCCATGGGGCCTAATTTGTGAGGCTCTGAACTTCCAACACAAGTGACTTCCTCTAACCCTCCAACCCTAGATACATGAACTTTCTCTCTAAGTTCTAGCTCATGAACAGTCTTCTCCTCCCTCTTCCTTTTTGCTTCATCTAGTGCTTTCTTGCACTTTTCTTGAGCCTCTAGCAACTTCTCTTTGGTGGTCTTCGTGCCCTGGCATTTCTTCGCATTCTTTCTTTCCTGGGCGACATGCTGCTTCAACCGATAAACCCCTCCAAACATTTGCTTGTCACACAGTATGCACTTCACATTGTCCTTGTTGTTTGGATCAACAAGAACCCCATACTCCCATCCCACATCATCTGAATTCCTTCTCAAGACAGTTGCCCCCTCTGTTCCACTTGCAGTTTCAGATTGACCCTCTGTTCCCGTCATCTGAGTTCAAGCCATCAATCAACACATTACAAACATATACATGCAATCGCCAATCAGTCAACAAATTCATATATATATATACATGCAGATGCATTCAACAATTTCATAGATTCATCATAGTAGATACATGGAATCATTCAACAATTTCAGATTTCAGAAACAGAGGAGAGGAGATCAGGGAAAAGGAACAACTGTAGGGAAAGGAAACAGAGGAGACCTAACAGTATATGTTTGCAAATGCAGACAAAGCGGGGAAGGAAACAGAGGAGCAGGGGAGGAGGACATACAGACCTTGGGAGGAGACCGGCGGGGAGGAGCTTCTGGCGACAAAGACGAAGAGACCGGCGAGGAGGAGCACGACCCGCGGGGACGAGCTCGTCGAGGAGGAAGGAGACCGGCGGAGAGCAGCGTCGCCGGCGGGTCATGCCAGGCGGGGAGGAGGCTCGCCAGCGGGATCTGCTTCCAGGCGAGCAGTGCAACCAATGAGACCTGCTTCCCAGCGGGGAGGAGGACAACCCACGAGGATGAGCTCATCGAGGAGGAAGGAGATCGGCGGGGAGCAGCGTCGTCGGCGGGTCTTGCTAGGCGGGGAGGAGGCTCGCCGACGGGACCTGCTTCCTGGCGGAGGTCGAGGTCGAGGTCGAGGCGAGTACGACTTTCTCTCCCCTTCTCCCCCTTATCCTTCTCTCAGCCAGTGCTTGGCAGCTTGGCTTTTTTCCGTGTCTGTCAGAGCTCTCACAAGGCGGCCGCCGTGGAGCCATTCTTTTGCTGCTGATGGCCTGCGCTTGCTTGCCTAGCTCGATTCCGTGCCGCCTAGGGCTCCTGGGCGCCGCTGAGTCACCGCCTAGCTCCGCCTAGTCGCTCCACCCTCCTAGAGGGGCGATTACCCCCCTAGTCCAGGCGCCAGGCCATAGCCTCGTGACTAGGCGCGTCTAGGCGAGACGTAATCGTCGATTTTCAAAACTTTGAAAAGATGTGCAGGTTATACATGGTGAGACTAGTGAACCTTCTGCAATTTCCTAAACGAATATTCCCACCATTCGTATGTAGGTCCATTCCCCTGTGTTTCTTCGTGCTCCAATTAGCATATAATATGAAAGTATTGTTGTGTTCATCATGACTTTCAGTTGACTACTTCCATTAGCATATACTTCCTTTGCCCCAAAATATAAGTCGTTATGGGATGTGTGCAGATCAAACTTTTTCAACTTTAACTAGGTTTGTAAAAAATACGTGCAACATTTATATCTCTAAATAAGTTTATTATGAAAATATGTTCAATGGTCTATGTAATGATACTAATTATGTATTATAAATATTGATATTATTTTATATATAATTGGTCGAAGTTCAAAAAAAGTTGACTTCTCAGAAAGCAAGAATGAATTCTATTTTAAGACAGAGGGAGTATATGAAAGCAGTGTTGAAAATATTTTAACAATCAAGTTTGTCTCTGTCTGATTGGTAAGCTTAGACATCATAATGGCATTAAAAATTTCGACTCTCATGGACACCCTTATGGATCAGTGCAAAGCATCCCAATCCTACAGTATATACAAATGGCAACCTTAAAGTTATGATATTTTCAAATGGTGGACAATAAAGACCATCTTAGACGTTCTAGCATTAGAGTATATACGTGTAGACACATAGACATGGTGGTGCAAGTGAGCAGCCAGCATGAGTCGAGAGTTAGGGAGTGTTTGGATCCCAGGACTAAACTTTAGTCCCTGTCACATTGAATTTTTAGATATCAATTAGAAGGACTGAATATGAGCTAATTATAAAACTAATTATATAAGTTGTGGCTAATTCGCTTGTCAACGCTGTGTACAGGATGGTGTGGAGATGTGGTGGAACTTATTCGTGGATTTGTTGACGCACGAAAGAAATAGATATCGGAAATCTCTTCCTACCGGTATAAAAAATAATCTTAGCCGCATCATGGAAAGATCTACACAGTAGAGTTTGTGAGCCTTCGACGTCATGCTTTCTGTGACTGTGTAAATTTCACGAACTTAGCTTTTTGATTAAATGTCACTTTAACATCGGTCATATACTTTTACAGTATTGTTATCTTATCGTGCGATCCGTGTGTTTTTAGTATAAAAGTTTAGTTGTCCCATAGCAACGCATGAGCACGAACCTATTTACATATATAATCGAACGTGTGTGTACATGATTATATGAAGATGCAGTGAAACTTATTCATGGATTTATTGGCGCTCGAAAGAAATAGATATCGTAGAATTCTTTCTGCCGATATAAAATATTATCTTAGCCGTATCACGAAAAAGTCTATACAGTAGAGTTTGTGAGCCTGCGACGTCGCGCTCTCCATGACTGTGTTAATTTTACGAACTTTGTTTTTTGAATTAAATGTCACTTTAACGTCGGTATTTAATTTAATATTATTATTATCTTATCGTACGATCCATGTGTTTTTAGTACGAAAGATTTAGTTGTTCCGTAGCCACGTACGGACACGCTGCTAGGTAGCTTAAAAGGCATTTGTTTTCTCTGATACCAGCAGTCCGTTTGCGCGGTGACTTTGGCCGATTATGGTTATATATACAAGAGGGAGTCCCAAATCAAAATGCTGCACTGTTTTGGATTTGTGTTAATTTTGTAACTCTGACTTAGGTGTTCCTCTTAAAGTGCCGTAGATTCATTTAGCATGGGAAACTGCGACATCAGAAAAGAAAACAGAAGTGTGCATGCACGGATACACTTTCATAGTGGGCCTAAACTGGTCGCAATTTGCTCCCAAAAGGAGTCAATCCTGTTGGTTGGTGGCGGAAATATATTGGGCCTGCCATCTCACAGCAACGCCCCCCATCTATCACACAGTTCTGAAGCTAGGCCTTGTTTAGATTGAAAAAAATTTCAACCCGATAAATAGTAGCACTTTCGTCTTATTTGGTAAATATTGACCAACTAAGCTCAAAAGATTCATCTCGTGATTTCCAACTAAACTGTGTAATTAGTTATTTTTTTTACCTATATTTAATGCTCCATGTAAACGGCTAAAAATTGATGTGATAGAGAGAGAGTGAAAAAACTTGAAATTTTGAGGGTATCTAAACAAGGCCCTAATGCCAACTTCAAGCAGTCTCCAATAGAGTCAGTCAGTCAGAGAAGACATGATATTATTATTGGCATAACTATCGACGAGTGCTAGTTTGTCATTCTGTTCAAACATTTTGGGGGCGGACCTGTTTCTTCTCCACGAATTATATATGACCATTCTTACATGTTGTTACGAGAAGGACCTGTTTCTTCTCCACGAATTATATATGACCATTCTTACATGTTGTTACGAGAAGTCTAAGGCCGTGTTTGGTTTCGTATGATTAAAATTTAGGTACTAAAATTAATGACTAAACTTTAGTTATTTTTTTTTCTAGTGACTAAAAGTGACTGAAGGTCGTTAAAGTAGTTCAACAAAGATCAAACTACTTCTAATAAATGCAAAAAACAGGGTGGTGGACCAATAATAATGAGGGACAACCCTTGTCCACGGCACAATTTAGCCCACTTTTAGCTACTCTTAGGTGATTAATGTGACTAAACTACTTTAACTTTTTTTAGTCAGTTTGTTTGGCATTTTATTAGCTAAAGTGACTAAAGTTTAGTAGCTAAACTTTAACGGGGTTAACCAAACAGGCCCTAAGACGTCCTCATAAACCCTGTGCCAAGGTGCTTTCGGCTTTCAGCCTCGAGGCACGGACAGCCCTCCCCTCCGGTTCCGTGCATCGTCCTGTTTGTTTAGGTTTGTTTAGCTGATAAGCCATGGCTGAAAGTACTGTTGGCTGATTCAGTGTGAGAGAAAAATACTATTCGTTGGCTGAAAAAATACGGCTTATAAACCAAACAAGCCCAAGCGAACATGGCACATATCGGTAGAGCACATGTTGGGTGATGAATAGTGACGACTGACGAGCGGTTTCGGGTGCCCGCGCGTGTGATTTCAAACGTCCAGCCTGTTCGCTTGTTGGTTTCAACCAGGACTTATCAGTCAGCCAATAATATTTTTCTCTCATAACAAATCAGCACCGACCGACCGAATTTATCAGTCCAGAAACCGACCCGTAAACATGCGGACCGTTTTTGCTAGTTCTCATTTCAACGCTGCAGGAACACCGGCGCATTTTGTTTTGAACCATGCATGTTTGATCTCGGTTGGAGCGGCCAAAGGCGCAAAAGCGGGCTACGTTGATCTGACGGCCGACGCTGTAGTACGCCTTTGCTTTGCACACAAGTCATGCTCCAGTCCGGCGGACTCAGCGGGAAAACACCGCCTGCCGACCATACAGTATGTGGCAAGTTCATTGCGTCCCATGCCGGATGGAATTGTTGTGTTGTGGCCCGTGGGACTGGACGACGTGGGCGGTGCCAAGAAATGACCTGCTCGCGCTTTCATTGATTGCGAGGGCCGAGGGACGAGGGCCGGGTGCTTGATTAATTGCCATGTTCATTTTACTAATAAACCATGGTTGAAAGTACTGTTGACTAATTTGTGTGAGAGAAAAAAACTGTTAAAGTACGGTTTATAAGCCGAGCGAACAGGAGGAATGACTCGGTACTCACCCGCCGGCGCCGTGCCCTCCCGTGCATGATGCAACAATGCAATGCAACCCAGGTCGCCACGCCATGCGAGTATGCGACCAAGGCAGCCTGCGGCTGCGGGTGGGTTCACTGCGCGTGCGCACGTAGGGGTGCGCATTCGGGTGCCCTACGCGCCAAGCGACATTATTATGCGGCGACGAAGACTGGGACGGTCCCCGGCCCATATTGCCGGGACGCCAGATTCAGCGGTGCCGGTGCCGACGGCCGAGCGAGCACGAGCAGAGCCGAGCGAGCGACGCGACTCGAGCACACGGCAGGACAGGACGGGACCACCATGGCGTGGGGGCTGCACTCTGAAAGGACTGGAGGTCTGGAGCGGTCGGTGACAGAAACAGCCAAACAGGGCCCAGCACGAGCCCTGCCCCTACCGGTCGTCTAGCCGTCGTAGGCCAGGCGGCGGGGCAGAGAAGTTGTCAGCCGCTGAACCTGCTCAGACCGACGATGCACGGCACCGAAATGCGGGGCCCGGCCACAGGCCGGGACGTTTGCCCTTGCCCCTGCGGTGCGAAGATACAGTTGGGCGGGATCCACCACGTGGGCGCGTACGGAAGAGGGAGAGAGGCCATGTGCGCAGACAGTGGTCATTCTTACACGGGCGTAACGGCCTCCCGGCAGGCACTTCGCCGGGATCTCGCTTGCCGCTACGGGTAAGAGGCCGAAAACGACGGGTTCTTCCTTCTGGAATCCGATCACGTCGATGGCACAGCGTGATTGGCGGTCCGAACTGAGCGGCCGGCCGGGATTAGCTCTGCGTCACGGCGTCACGGTCTCACAGAACGTGAATGCCCCGAGGACCGCGCGTAGCGCGAGTGGGGGGAGCCTGTGGCTGGCTCCGTGCCGACCAGCGTTCGAGTCCCGACTCAGCGCTCGTCTCTCACCTCAGAGATTTATTCTCCGTTAATAATTTCAGTTGCCTCTCGCGTAGAGCGTCATGTTCGGAGTTTGATAATCTTCGAGTATCTCTCCGCTGCGTTCGTTGTCTAGTATAGTTGTATGTTTATTCGTATACCGTGTATAGTGGTGTGTGTGATACTACCGCTGTACTTAGATGAGAGGGGGAAAAACGTGCATCTCAATTCACATGTATTAAAATGAATTAAAGTAGAATTAAACTGAATTTCATTCTATTTCACTTTAATACACATGGATTGAAGTACACATGTATTAAAACATGGCCGGAATGTGGCGGGTCGCACCGGCACGGCACGGCACGGCATGTACGCCGATCGATCCCTGTCAACCTGTAGCCTGTATAGGAAGTTTTTATGTTCGTTCCGAACTTTGGCCTGTTTGAATAAATGAACGAAAAACAGAGGGAAAAAAAGTACAGGAAATAGGTAGGAGTGAAATGGCAAAACAGAGGAACTGAAAAATACATGAAACAATCAAGAGAGGTGTTTGGAACGCAGGAATGAAAAATAGAGGAATTAAAGTAACTCATAAATAAAATATAGATTGGCTTATGAGCTAAGCGTGACCGCGAGCACCGTAGGAAAAATTCCCTTGGTTCTTAGCTCATTTTTCCATTCCTCCGAAAATAAAACCTTTGATGCCGTTCCTCCGAAAAGGTTTGTCCGAGTTCCTTCGTTCCAAACGCGCATATAGGATTTCTTTCCTCTGAAACTCAATCCTTCACTTTTCCTCCGTTCCAAACGCGCATATAGGATCCGGTCCCATGTGCGTCCACATGCATGTAGCAGCAGGGAACACCAGTACATATACATGCATGTACACGCATGTAGAGTGGATCTCCACAGTGTTCGTTGTACAGCCACGTACCAAAATTGTTTTCATTAATTTTCTTCTGGGAGTTAACAATTGCGCCTGCCACTGTTTGAACCCATGCAGTAGCCATGCTCATCTGCGTTCATCTACTTACCGTAAGTACGTGAGAGCCTTTTTAGGTTGCCCACCAGGGCACCAGGCCACCACCATCCGTCACGCCTCACGCGCCAAGGCTTCGATCAGCAGCTATACGGAAAACAAGAGACCCTATATGGTAGCGTCTTTGACACGGCTCATGAAAGCTTCAGCGAAGCCGATGAAGGTTTTTTTTAAGTGGCTTCACTGATTTTTATTTGTTTTAGATATTGTGATAGAAAAACAACTTAATATACAGTGTAGCTATAGTATGTGAACAGTACTGCTATCAGTGAGGCTGAAGCCATCCACAACCTTGCCGAAGAAAAGAGGCCCTTGTTGTTACTCCCTCCGTTTCAAATTATAAGTCGCTTTGATTTTTTTTTATTGATGAACAAAAAAAATCAAAGCGACTTATAATTTGGAACGGGGAGAGTAGTTGCCAGGTAAAATTTGATGTGCTGTAGAAAATACACAATTATAACTTTAGTCTGTTCTCCCTTCATAACCATGTGGTGATTTTTGCTGCCCGGTGACTTGGCAGAAGAGGCGGCCGCAACCAATTAAATAGGTTCTAAGACAATAAGACATGATCAAATCTAATGAGGGTGTTTTTGGATTAGTCAGCATCCTGCTAGGTAAATGATCCTCGCCAAACAGAGAAAATTGGACGTCTGGTGTCACTACTTAGGGGGCGTTTAGATCCAAAATTTTTTGGATTTTGGTTCACTGTAACATTTCGTTTGTATTTGGTAATTAGTGTCTAATTATGAACTAATTAGATTCAAAAGTTTCATCTCGTGATTTCTCACCCAACTGTGTAATTAGAGCCTGTTTAGATCCCTTCCAGTTTGGAAAATGGACACTGTAGCACTTTTCGTTTGTATTTGGTAAAAATTGTCAAATTATGGACTATTTAGACTTAAAAGATTCGTCTCGCCAATTATGGGCAAACTGTGCAATTAGTTATTCTTTTTACCTACATTTAATGCTCCATGCATGTACCGCAAGATTCGATGTGATGAAGAATCTTGGGAAATTTTGGATTTTGGGTGGGATCTAAACAGGGCCTTAGTTTTTTTTTCATCTACATTTAATACTCCATACATGTGCCGCAAGATTCGATGTGACGGGTACTGCGTAATTTTTTTTAAATCTAAACAGACCCTTAGTGATCACACGACATTATGTCAATCGGAGATGTGACGTGTGTTTTATGTGCATTAAATAAGTAAAAAATAGAATCTTTGCATGTATCGATGAGGAGAGACACGGGAAACGGTACATGGGGTGAAACGATTGAGCGCAGTTTCCAAAGTTTTTGGAAACCGCACGACACCAGCGTTGAGGAGAAAAAATTCATCTCCGTCGATCCTGTGCGCCATCCCCGCCTCCAGCTTTCTCGCCAGTGCCGTGCTGCTCCGGCCCTATGGCTCCTGTCGCGCACCTGTCCCTCGAGTAGCCCGCGGACGAGGGGCGCTGCGTCTGCCGCCGTACCACGCGTACGCGCCGGACGGGGCCGTCGCGGAGGTGGTGTTCGTCAACCTCGGCCGGGAGGAGGACTACATCGTGCTCGAGAGGCATGGGGTGGACGTGCGCGGCCGCGTCACGCTGGCGCGCCGCGGGAGCCGTCGCTGTGCTCATCGCTGGCAACGCGGACGGCGGCGTCGAGAGGGGAGTCGTTCTTCTCGGCAGCCCCTGCGATCCACTCACCACCGGGTGGGTCGCCACCGGCGGTGCGGAGCTTTTGGGGAAGGCACTCAAGCGGCGGTTGCCGGCTATCTCATGTTGACCTCTACGGCTCTACTGGATGTCTGGATCCATTTGATAATCTTGCAGAAGCAATGCATCTTCATGTGGTATATAGAACATTTGCTTGCTTCCTCTGTTGTATATGTGATATATGAATATGGTGCACGCAAGTCCATGGGATTGATGCCGTATGCTCCCTACATGCTCGATGTTTTGTCTCTGGGATCTTTAAGCATACAACACTTCGATCACCAAATGGCTACACAGATCATATGGCACATTTGATCACAACAACATGCAGGAATTAAATGCTACCGGTAGCATGTGAAATAAAACTATACATTGGGAGAGCCAGTTTTTTTCCTCTTTCAAAGCTATAAAATTGACGCGACAGTTTGAAAACCGAGTCATGAAATCTGCATTGAGACTGACCTTAGACTGACTTTAGGCCAGTCTCAATGGGGTTTCATGCACAATTAATAAGGTGCCACGTCAGTTTTTTGCATGAAACTGGGAGGAAAGAGAAGGGATTCGTTTCATGGCCACGAAACTTATCCGCACTGTTTCCAAAACTTCGAAAACGCCGTGAAACCTGCACTGAGGCCCCTCCTTCGTTTCATCGCGACTTTTCTTCTCCGGGACCGTGCGTTCTTCATCGCGACTCCGTAGGGCGCAGCCACCGGACCGTCGCGGGCGAGGCCGCCCGACGCACTCGCTCGTCCGCCAGTCGCGGGAGATCCGCCGGCGCGGGCGGGAGCTCCGCAGGGCGCGGCCGTCGGACCGCCGCGGGCGAGGTCGCCGGCCACAAGCGCTCGTCCGCCAATCGCGGGAGATCCACCGGCGCCTTTCGTCGTGAGCCATCCGTCGCGAGCTGCCCCGTCACGACTCCGCCCGCCACACGTCCTCCGCCAGTCGCAGTCGCCGCCGGTCGCGGGCGCCGCGAGCGCGAGGGTTCCGCCCGCCCGCCGCCATGCTCGGCCTCCACTCCATGCTCGGCCTCCAGGCGGTGACGAGAAGGATGCGGGGAAGAGAGGGATGATAGGGATAGGTGGGACCCATGAATAGTAAAATAAGGGACAAAACCGTGCCATGAAACTTTGCACTGTGGGAGAGACCCGTTTCATATCAAAGTTTCACGTGTTGAAAACTAGGAGGTGAAACTCTCCATTGAGACTGGCCTTATCAAACAAATCCTACGAAAGTGTGAGTGTCGACGTCCACACGGCCGGACAATTAAATGCATCCCAAGCTTCTCACGAGGGCAAGGAACAAATAAACTTCCTTTCACAACTTCTTAATTCCTCTTCCTTTGGCAACTTCTTAATTCCTCCGTGATCCAGCACTCTTGCGTTAGTTCAGGGTAAAAACGGTGAAGTACACTTGCCTGCCCTCGCAGAAGATAAAAGGTACTTCCTCCATACTTAAAAAATAAAGTCGTTTTAGACAGTGACACGGTCTCCAAAGCATAACTTTGACTACTTATTTTTATAAAGATATTTATCAAAAAGTGATATATGTAAATTTTTGTGAAAGTATTTTTCAAGACAAATCTATACATATGGTTTTCAAATTTCCAAACTCAACAACTTAAAAGTTATTCATGATTTATATTCCCAAGACAAATCTATACGAGCGACGATGAATCGACGATCGGCGGTGAGCCACTGAAAGCTCTAGTTTGGTTTTGGTGAATTGATGAAACCCTAAGTGCTAACCTAGTTTATCAAAGTGATAGGTAGCACTACTCCAAGTGATGAAGCAATGGTGAAGATCATGATGATGGTGATGGCATGGTGATGATCAAATGCTTGGACTTGAAAAAGAAGAAAGAGAAAAACAAAAAGCTCAAGGCAAAGGTGAAACTTGATAGGAGCTTTTTGTTTTGGTAATCGAGACACTTAGTGAGTGTGATCACATTTAGGATCGATAGCCGTACTATTAAGAGGGGTGAAACTCGTATCAAAATACGGTTATCAAAGTGCCACTAGATGCTCTAACTTATTACATATGCATTTAGGATCTAGTGAAGTGCTAACACCCTTGAAAACATTTGTGAAAATATGCTAACACATGTGCACAAGGTGATACACTTGGTGGTTGACACATTTGAGCAAGGGTTAGAAACTTCACCGACGGAGTGTCCGCCCATAGAGTGCGGACAGTCCGATGGTGCTACCGACGCACTGTACAGAAAAGACAGGATTTCACAGAGTGCACCGGACGCTGGTCTCAACTGGACCGGAGCGTCCGGTCAGTGGAAGCAGTGAAGACGCTGGCGTCGGTCTTCGACCGAACGTTGGGTCACTTCATGACCAGACGCTGGCGGGGTGCGTCCGGTCCTGCTGACGTGGCAGCGCACAGAGAAGACAGTGAGTGACCGGACACTGGGTGAGTCCGATCGGGCATGACCGGACGAGCCTGGTCGCGAGTGGAGGCTTACTGGAAGTGACCGGACGTTAGGGTCCTGCGTCCGGTCGTGATCCAACTGACGTGTCCGGTCGTAGTTGGAATCTTACTGGAAGTGATCGGACGCTGGGGTCCGGCGTCGGGTCGTGGCACTATGCTGCGTCCGGTCATCACTTGACCGTTGGGATCAGGCGCTCAGTATTTGAAGAGAAGATGACGTGGCAGCCATCCGTTGACCGGACGCTGGCAGGGTGCGTCTGGTCGATCTGACCGGAGCATCCGGTCACCCCGAGTCGTGCTCAGTGAAGGGGTACAACGGGTCTATTTCGTGGGGCCTTCTATTTAAGCCCCATGGCCGGCTCAAGCTCACTCTCTTGTCCATTTCTATTGACATAGCAACCTTGTGAGCTTAGCCAAAGCCCTCCCACTCATCTCCATCATTGATTCATCATCTTTGTGAGATTAGAAGTGAATCCAAGTGCATTGCTTCAGTGTTTGCATCTGGAGGCACTTGGTGTTCGTGTTTCGCTGCGGGATTCACTTGTTACTCTTGGTGATTACCACCACCTAAACGGCTTGGAGCAGCGAGGATCGTCGAGCGGAGGTTGGTGATTGTCTCCGGCTCCGATCGTGGTAATTGTGAGGGGTTCTTGACCTTTCCCCGACGGAGAGCCAAAAGGTACTCTAGTGAATTGCTCGTGGCTTGTGTGATCCTCATCTTGTGTTGGTTGTGCGGCACCCTATTGAGGGTTTGGCATATGATGCCAATTAGCGCGTGAACCTCTAAGTGAGTGAATCACCACAACGAGGACTAGCTTGCCGGTAAGCAAGTGAATCTCGGTAAAAAATCATTGTGTAATCATTTGATTTTGAGGTGATTGGTCTTTATTTTTGTGATTGATTGGTTCATTCCTCGACTCGGTGGTATAACCATCTTTCTCTCTTTCTTTACATTACCGCAAACTAGTTGTCAAGCTCTTTAGTGTAGCTAGTCGTGAGCGCTTATTAGTTTGGTTAGTGTGACTCTTTAGTTAGTCTTTGAGAACACACTAACTTAGTGTAGTGATATAACCATTGTGTGGATAGAAACTATATAAACTAGAATTATGGTAGGTGGCTTGCATTTTTAGTAGGCTAGCGCAACACCCGCTTCGCCTCATATTTGTCTAACCATTTTACTAAGTGTTGTTGTACTAACCGTTTTACTAAGTGTTGTTGTAGAAATTTTTATAGGCTATTCACCCCCCTCTAGCCATTAGGACCTTTCAGCCACACGCCCACACTGAGCCAGCAACACGAGTAGATGAGTTACTTTTTTAGCTAATTGTTTCTCTAAATCTTAACAACATCATGTCATCGAGAAAGTATGCTTCCGGTAGTGAGAAAAAGAAAAAGAAAGCACGAATAGATGAGTTCATACAATTATAGAGGGGTTCTATGCATAAGTTTTTGAAGAATAATCCAAACACTTCAAGAGATCCAAACGAGTTGGCGATAGTTGTCTGGAAGGAACCAACACAGATTATTCCAAAAGATGAAGGTCCCCCTGATGACAATGTTGGCATTAACATGGAAGAAAACAATATGAGTATCGATAAGCACGTATTTAATTCAAATACTACAGAAAATAGTAGTCTTGATGAGGAACCGGTGTGTCACATGGATATTTATGATCTAAGAAATTAGGATAATCTTGATAACAAAGCAAGGGATATATCAGTTGAAAAGGGGCCTATAAAAGAAGATAATATTGTATTCCCTTTCGATGATAATTTAAGGCATTTTGCATATTCTCATTATCATAGAAAAATGAGTAATGGAGAGCTACGTGATAGGAAATGGCTAGTTTATTCCAAACACTTGGATAAAGTATTTTGGTTTTGTTGTAAGCTTTTTTAATTCTAAAAAGTGCAAGAGTTCATTGGGGAATGATGGGTATAGAGACTGGAAACATATCAATGAGATGCTGAAGGAACATGAAATTACTGTTGAGCATATTACCAATATGAACTCATGGAATGAATTGAGAACTAGATTAGGCAAACAAGAGACAATTGATAAAGAGTTACAACAGCAAATCTCCAAGAAGAAAGAGCACATAAGGCAAGTACTGATGAGAATAGTTGCCATTGTAAAATTTCTTGGTAGACATAATTTGGCTTTTAGAGGATCTAACGAGCAGCTATATAATGACCAAAATGGCAATTTCTTAGCTTGTGTTTAGATGTAGAAAGAAGCATTTTGATGAAAATAATAGTGAGGAAGCACTCTTGGAATGTGAGAAGGAATTTAAAGTTAATTACTTCGCGGTTA
This sequence comes from Miscanthus lutarioriparius, assembly GCA_904845875.1. Classification (NCBI taxonomy): domain Eukaryota; kingdom Viridiplantae; phylum Streptophyta; class Magnoliopsida; order Poales; family Poaceae; genus Miscanthus; species Miscanthus lutarioriparius. The sequence continues at coordinate 129,065 of CAJGYO010000181.1, forward strand.
TAATTGATATGGCAGTCCGTTCATTGGAGACTAGATTTCAAGAATTGAAATCATTCAGAGAATTATTTGGATTTTTAATGAGTTCAGCAAACTTGAAGGCATTGGATGGTCCTGAGCTAAAAGTGTGTTGCACAACACTAGCAGCAGTTCTCTCTAAATGGTTCATCTGACATTGATTTAAATGATCTAATTTTCGAGTTGAGTGTTCTACAATTCACTTTGCCGGATACACCAATAACAGCTATGGAGATTTTTGAGTTTGTTACAAAGGCTGATTATTATCCTAATGCTTCCATTGCTTATCGGATCTTGTTTACTATGCTTGTGACTGTGGCATCAGCTGAAAGAAGCTTCTCAAAACTAAAATTGTTGAAGAACTATTTGAGATCTATAATGTCTAAAGAGAGGTTAAATGCTTTGGCAACATTATGCATTGAGAAGCGATTGTTGGATGAAATCGATATTGATACCATCATTAATGACTTCGCATCGATGAATGTTAGAAGAAAATTTTAAGGTAATTTAATATAGGAATTTTTAAGGTAATTTAATATTTATGAATTGTTTCATATGAATATTGCTATTGCATCCGCAGTTAAGTGTTTATATATATGTATTTACATTTAGTACTAACAATGTCATGTATGTATAAAGGGCCCCGGATTGTAGTTTCGCCCTGGGCCTCCAAAAAATCAGGGTTGGCCCTGTTAATGGATTAGACTATTTAGCTTGTAATTTGACATTCCACAACTTTTTAAAGTTCGCATATAAAGACTATCTCAAATTTATAGGGTGGGAGATGTAAATTGATTCTATAGATCACTATACTATGTTTCTACTCTCCAACTTACAAGACGCTCTTCAACTCGCTTCTGAAATGCAACATATAAGCATCTCACTTGCATAGCTAACAATAGTATACAAATATATTACATATACAACCATATTAGTGTAATAAATATGTGTCTAAATTATAATTTATTAGAATGAATTCAATTTCAAGGATCCAAACGGGCTTAGTCAAAATCAAAGTATTTTAAGTTTGATTAAATTTACACTAAGCAAGTGAGCAGAAGTCGCATGAGAAGAGAAGAGCTACCTAGGTGAGGTCAATGAGTTTGTTGACCTTGACGACCTAAGAAATAGCAGCGGTAGACATATTTTGCCCAAATCATAAGGGAAGTTACACGCTAAGGCTATGCAGCTTTTTATCTAAAGGAAACAAATCTGCATTCATCATCTCTTGCAAGCAAGAAAACCAATTGTGATAAATGTTGGACGCAATAGAAACTATACAACCTGTTCGTTTGTTGGTTTCAGCCAACCCAAACCAGCCAGCCAACAGTGTTTTCCTCTCAGAAAAAAATCAGCACCAGCCAGCCCAAACCAGCACCAGCACCCACCAGCGAACATGCCTTATGTCCAACTTGAAAATTGCACACGAATAGTTGTGCAGTGTTAGACTTTAGTAGCACTCCTATCTCATAGGGAAGTGTCACACAATTAGGACTTGCAATGGATGTCACAATATATGTTTTTCACAGTCAAGAGATGGAATTAAATATAATTGCTTTTTTTGTGCAAATCTTCAAGAAATGCGCATCACGTTATAAAGTACAATAGAGTAATGTTTTTCATTACTTAAGCATAAAACGTTTTAGAACCTTACAGATATATGTAGACCTTGGATTTGAAACTACCTAGTAGCCAGAAAAAAAAAAACGAAAGAGAGGGGCACGTGAATCTACCAAGAACAGCGTACACCATGGACCACTGCACGAAGACGGAAGGTCCGAAAATATTGCATTGAACTTCGATTGCAGTACGTACTCAAGCGGCGGGACCGCGGAATGCCTTAAATTGAGTCGTTCATTATTACTCCGTCGCTGGGCTCGAGATGAAACGAAACTCGGTACGTATTCCCTCCGTTTCTAGTCGTCAGGATTTATGTATCGATAACTTTGACTTGATTTATACAAAATACGTGTAATATTTCTATATCTAAATAAATTTATTAAAAAACTAGATTCAAATATCTATATAACGATACTAATTATATATTATAAATATTAATATTTTTAATATATATTTAGTTGTTTCTCACAAAAAAAACAAAAACGACATACATTTATACGGAGGGAGGGAGTACACCATACCAATGCATGCAAACCCCCATCATTTTCATGTTTCCCAACACCCATGTGGGGTGTCCACACTCCACAGACTTCAACAAAAAAAAGCTTTTGCCTTGAAGCGCCGGAACCGACAAATAAAGTTGATGTTGTTGCTTTTTTTTTTCAAAAAAAAAACTAAAGTCGATGTTGCCTTCAAAATAGTGGTGCCACTGACAAGTGGGCCTACCTGGTTCAGAGACTGTTTTCCCAGCGATGAAGATTACCTCAAGAAGTTCTCACTGAAACCAAACCTGTGGCCTATTTAAACCTCAGCTAGAGGCTTGGGATCCTCCTTCCATAGCTGCATTCTTCACCCTCGCTTCACCTCACCACCATTGCCGCCATCCAAGAACAAAGCGGGAGGCGAGGCGACACAGAAAGCAAGAGAAAAAATGAGGCTTCGCGTCGGAGCTCTTGCTCTGCTTTTGCTCCTGTTCGTCCATGGAGGCGGCCAACAGGCAGCGGAGGCCGGCGGGGATGCGTTCGTGAGGGTCCAGGGCACCCGCTTCGTGCAGAACGGCAAGCCGTTCTTCGCCAACGGGTTCAACGCCTACTGGCTCATGACCTTCGGCGCCGACCCCGCGCAGAGGGACAAGGTCACCTCGGCGCTGAGCCAGGCCGCCGGCGCCGGCCTCTCCGTGGCTAGGACGTGGGCGTTCAGCGACGGCGGCGGCAGCAATGCTCTGCAGTACTCTCCCGGCTGCTACAACGAGAACACCTTCCAGGTCCTTACAGCCACACCAGTCACTTCTTTCCCAAGCCAACGACGACTCAGTTTCTTGAGATGCTCTGGCTCTTTACTGCGTTGTTTGTCAGCTGATGCATTGCCATTTTTTTACTCTGCTGTTCATTCAGGGGTTGGATTTCGTGCTATCTGAGGCTAGGAAGTATGGGATTAAGATGATTCTGAGCCTTGTGAACAATTATGATAGCTTCGGAGGGAGGAAGCAGTACGCGCAGTGGGCGAGGGAGCAGGGGCAGACCATTGGATCCGACGATGAGTTCTTCACTAACCCTGTTGCCAAGGGCCTCTACAAGAACCATATCAAGGTGAGAGAGAGTGCTGTGAACATAGTAATTTTGTTTCATTTGAAACCATAGTAGTTTGCACCGTTTCGTTAGTTGAAGCACATTTCTAAGTCAAGTAGGAGAGTCTTACCTGTTTCAGAAGACGATACTCCTAACGTCTTTAAAAAGTGTAATTCTAGATTTGAACAAAGTCAAATTTTATTAACTTTGACAAATTTATAAAAAAGCATTAAGATTTGTTTCTGAATAAGTTTAGTATGAAAATATATTCTATGATTAGTCTAATGATTTTGGCATGATAAAAAGTTATTAACTTTTATACAGATTTGATTAACCTTAAAAAATTGTTTGTCTCCTTGAAAGAAGAGAATTGTACTCTTTTGGCTTTTGGGGACGGAAGGAGTAGTTACTTTAGCTGTTATTTGACCATGGACAGTTGCATGGCCCGTGTTACTTTTCTTTTGTGAGAAATTTCACCCTTCTTAACGGTTCCCTCTTCTTTTAAGCTGGTATCTTCCTTAGTTAGAAGGTTCAGCTGGCTATTATAAATTCCTTGTTTTTTAAGCATTTTAAGCAAATTATACATTTATTGTCGATTCTTTTGGTTGAACCGAAATCTTTGCCTTGATATTGGTTTTTGAAAACAGAGATACTTTCTTGTTTTGGCCAAGGAAATAAAAATTCATAAATGTGTGGCATTAACATTTTCCTCCTTTTGATCTGCCGAATCACCTTGAGGAGATGCAAGCTGGGCCTTATTTAGATTGCAAGTTTTTTCACTTTCTCTCCATCGCATCAAATCTTTGGACATATGTATGGAGTATTAAATGTAGATAAAAAAATTAACTAATTACACAGTTTGATTGTAAATTACGAGATGAATCTTTTGAGCCTAGTTAGGCCATGATTTGACAATAATTGTTAAATACAAATGAAAGTGCTACAGTGCCAAATACTGATTTCTAACCCTAATCTAAACGAGGTCCAGTGGTATGTTCGAGGTCACAATAAAGGATAGAGTGGTTTTGTCAGGGAGCCATGCGCCTACAGCATCTTCCTTTTTTTAAGTCCAAACCTACAGGCTACACGCCTACAGTACACTATTACTCACAGTCACTCAACCTCTTTGGCTGGCATTAAAGTCGGCTGATAAGTCGACTGAAACTGATTTATTGCGAGAGACTATAGTTTCAGCCTGAAAGCGAAACTTGTTATTGTCTGAGCACTGTGACGCTGTCGGTGAAGACTGCGCACTGTTTGGTGTTTGCACTTCCAAGAGAAACTGCCTAGTTTTACATTCATGGACAGGCAGCAGAAGGCGAGCAGATAAAGGCCAAAAAAAAAAAAGTTGCACAAACTGTGGTTCTTGTTGCTCTGCATCAGACAATCAGTCAAACAATGCTTTGTTCTGGAACTAGGACTGCATACTTTAGGCATTAGCGCTCTTACCTACTAGTAGTAGTAGTACTGTATACTCTTACTAGTTATCACTTGTCTCAATCTTTACTGCTGCTATGCTAGTTCGAGCACGCTTCTGACAAATCTGCTCATATTTTTAACCCCCATGAATCGATCAAAAGGCCGTTCTGACGAGGGTGAACACGATCACCGGCGTGGCTTACAAGGACGACCCAACGATCATGGCGTGGGAGCTAATGAACGAGCCGCGTTGCCAGTCCGACGTGTCCGGCCACACCATCCAGTCGTGGATCACGGAGATGGCAATGCACGTGAAGTCCATCGACGGCAACCACCTGCTGGAGGCCGGCCTGGAGGGCTTCTACGGCGCCTCGTCGTCGCCGTCACGCCGCAGCTCCGTGAACCCGTCGGGGTACCAGGTGGGCACCGACTTCATCGCCAACAACCAGGCGCCCGGGATCGACTTCGCCACCGTGCACTCGTACCCGGACCAGTGGCTGCCCAGCCTGGACGCCCCGTCGCAGCTGCGGTTCCTGGGCGCCTGGCTCGACGCCCACATCGCGGACGCGCAGGCGGTGCTGCGGAAGCCGCTGCTGGTGGCCGAGTTCGGCAAGTCGCGCAGGGACCCCGGATACAGCGGCGACGACCAGCGCGACGCGGTGTTCGGCACGGTGTACGCCAAGGTCTACAACTCGGCGCGCGCCGGCGGCCCCGCGGCGGGCGCGCTCTTCTGGCAGCTCCTCACGGAGGGGATGGACTCCTACGGCGACGGCTACGAGGTCGTCCTCCGCCAGGCGCCGTCCACCACCGGAGTCATCACGACGCAGAGCCGGAGGCTGCAGGGCCTCGTCAGGGCGTTCGTGCGCGCGCGCAAGGTCCAGCGAGGGAAGACGGGCAAGGGCGCCAAGGGCGGCGGCAACTGAGAGTGATGTGCTGCAGATCAGGGTGTTTCGTACCAAGAAGGCGTCTTTTTCGTGCGTTTGGGTCGTAATACGTGTGTGGAGATTTAAGTTTAAGAGTGTGTGTGCATAGATGTCTCCTCGAGATGATTTGAAGATTCATCCGGGAGGCAAGGAGAGTTGTGTACGTGTATGTGGCGTCGTCCTCCGTGTCTTGTGTTCTTGTGGATCACGAGAGGAGCGAAGTTACGTGCAAGGCTATTGAAGAAACAGCCTCTGCCTCTGCAAGTAAGGTTACAACTTCTTATGATTTATATGGAGAGAACCTTTTTTTTCAAATAGTTCCTTCTATTTCTCATCCACCTTATTAGTTGCTCCGTAGGAACCACTGAATGCTGATCAGTGTTCACTCAATTTCCTTGTAAGCTGCTGTCATCTGGTTCCTTGCTGAGCATCAAAGAAAAGAATGAACTAGTACGTCCATTAGATGAAAAAGAACAACATACATTCGTACTCCCCCTTTGAACGCACGATTGAATTTTTTTTTGCAGGAATAGGAAAAACACAACAAAAAAACAATGAGGCTGAATTGGATGTTTTTTTTCCTATGGTTTTCCTGTGAAATCAAAGACAAAAGAAAGTTTCCTATGTTTTTTCTATGACCAATTCCTATGAACCAAACGATGCTATAGTAACTCCATCCATAGGAATGGAAATCCTACACTTTTCCTTTGTTTTTACTACAATCCAAAGGGGCCAAAGTACTGGACCAGTTATCTTCCCAGCATTTGTTTGCTGCTTGTATCCTGGTTCTGCATCACGACGGTGGGAAACTAACAAGCATGCAATGCACGTATGCAGTTATCCAGTGTTCCAATTCCAAATAGCCATGCAGCCAAAGCACATATCAATACTAGAGATTAGAGTCTAGAGGCAAGCACAAACATCACAAGTTCATAACAGCCACGAAATTAGCTTGAAACCCTGCCTTGACAAATATATTAGCCTGCTGAAACAGGCAGGGTATCACCTCAGATCACATAAGCATTATTGAGCATGTAAATATACACATACATGCTTGCATTTCCATGACATAGTTCGATCGCCATGGGGGCCACCTTATGCAGCCTCTGCGAAGCCAACCTTCAGGATGCCGTAGTCAAAGACTGTGTGGTAGGCTCCCATGAATACATCGCCCAAGATCCTGTGTCAGCAAGTAGTCACTTTCAGACTGATGAGGAACATTAATTCATTTTTTCTTTCAGGATTTTAGAAACAAGGACAATCAGTAAACACAACAAAGATCGTGGAGCAATTTCCACACAGAATAGAGCCTGGCCATCTTGATTCTTAAAATCTGGAAAAGCTTAGCATGTGTTTGGTTGGAGGTTAGTTGGAGGGTTCAACTGGGCTTGGGTTGGGTTGGACCCATTTTTTTAGGGTGTTTGGTTTTGAGAGGTGGGGGTTGGGTTCATCCCATATGAGGAATATTCTTCTGAGATGCGGGGTTCATCCGGTTCCATCAAAACGAGCGGACGGGGTTCAACCCACTCGCGCTCCTCGCGTCCGTCCGTGGAGCTGCGGTGCCCGCGGCCAGGGAGAAACGGCGGGGGCGGCCAGGGAGCAGCGGCGCGCGGCGCGGCCTCGGCGAGCTAGCGACCAGGAGCAACACGAGGTAGAAGAAGTTGAGAGGCTAACACGTGGGCCCCATCCCCACTCACACGGAACCTGTGCAACCAAACACAGAACTGGTTCAAACCAACCTCGTAAACCAAATACAGCTGGGTTCGCCCCATCCCAAAAATCAGGCTTGGGTTTAACCCATCCGTGGTGATCACACAACCAAACACATGCTTAGACATCGGCTTTCTCTCGCCCGCCTCCACCTTGGAGTCCTCCTTCCTGCCCGGGCTTTTGGCACCCTGCTGCGCCGGCGCAAGCTCCGGCTTCTCCTCATCCCTCTTCCGCTTGCCCCGTCCCCGGCCGCCAGGCTTTTTAGGAGGCTCCTGGCCCGCGTAGCTGGGCCGGGTTGGCTTGTTGAGGCAACGAGCACTGCGGCGCAGCACGAGCTCCTCCGCCACCAGCGGCGGCGACGGGTTCAGGGGAGTGGCGTCCATGAACGTCGGGCTCGGGACCGGTGCCACCGAATCCACCTTTGCCATCCAACAGCCTTCCGATGCTGCCACAGAAGACGAGGAGCTCACCCTGCGCTCCGCGATAGAGGGAATGGCGGAAGACAAGGGAGGGGAAAAGAAGAGCAGTAAGTAAGAGGCTGAAGCTGAGGAGAAAGAGAAACGCCCATCAAAGTGGCCTGACCTGAAGGCAATCACCAAGATGCAAGAAATGAATGCCGTGCTTTATCCTGAGAAGAGGATTTGGCATCTACCAGGGATCGATGTTCTCGTGCTGAAATGGTGGTGTTGGGCATCCACAGCCATTGGCTCAATGGAATTGACTACATGGGGATGAAATACCAAGGAAAGAAGGAGCACGAGAGGTTAACTTTCCCATTGGCCACCTGTATCGTAATGTCGGAGATATATGAAGATGATCTAGACAAGGCTGATGAAATTATTTATACTAGTCAAGGAGGAAATTTATACAAGTCAAGGAGGAAATGACTTACTTGGTAATCATCGCCAAATTGGCTCTCAGCAGTTGATACGTGGGGATTTAGCATTGAAGAATAGCAGGGATAATGCTGTCCGAGCTATTCGAGGTTATTTGTCAAAGAATAGCTATACTGGAAAGGTCCTACACCTACGATGGCCTTTACAAGGTTGTAGATGACTGGGTGCAAAACGGAGTGCAAGGCTATGTTGTTTTCAAGTTTAAATTGAAGCAGCTTAAGGGTCAGCCATCATTGACAACTTCTGAGGTGCGATTTACTCGTGCAGAAGCTCCCACAACTATTTCTGAATTACCTGGAATGGTTTGTGACGACATCTCTGGAGGGCAAGAAAATATTCCAATTCCTGCTAGTATCAGATCCAGAGGTCTTGAGTTCGAATCCTGGTAGAGGCTACTTAAGTCCTCCGCCCCTTTATTTCCACGTTTGCACCTCTCAGGCTGCTGCGCCTATCTCTGGTTGTGCGCCTCTCCCTGGCTGCATGTGAGTGGGGGTGTTGAAGTGTGTATAAGTGCATTGTCCACCTCTTCCTAACAGCTTAAGCTTTTGGGTTGAACTAGTTGGTGCGTCAACTTAACAGTTACATGAGAGATGATATAAAAACAAGAAAGCTAGATGATGGCTCCTGTATTTATTTTGGATGGGAAAGGCTGTAAGAACCGCAAAAGGAGAATAATTTACCACAGAGGACCACGGGGAGGAGGAATGTCCATAGCTGTGAAACCACTAATGCACTGGGTAGCAGCTCCCTCACCAACCTTCAGGATATACTGTACAATAGAAATGAAAGGGGGGAATCAGATTAGTCTTCTGAAAATCCAAAGAGAGTAACAGAATATAACAATTTGAATGCATGTGAATAGAACAACAAAATATTCCTTTTTGAGCACATCTGATGAAAACTGTCGAATTGATACTTGCAGGACCTCCGATCCATGAATCGATTGCCTCTAGTGCTATCATTAACTTAAAGGTAATATAGGAATAATAATATATATCTGGCCCCGTTCGGCTTGCTGAAACTTGGTTGAAAAACACTGTTCTTGCTGAAATATTGTGAGAGAAAAACACAGTTCCGGTTGAAAAAAGAAGCCGAACAAGCCGGATATAAGGTAAGCCGAACGGGGCCAATATAAGGGACAGATATCTAAAAGTAAGTGGGAAGAAGATATTCTGACAATTGTATGTAGTTTTGCAAAATTTACTCAACAAAAAGTTTATGCTCGCTAAGCTTGATAAGCAATCTGGATGGAGTTTCCACATAGAAACAAGGTAACAGTAGTAGTGAAGAAGCAGTACTTGTTCTGGTTTGAGCACAAACTTTCTGCCCCCAATGGTGAAGGCAATGTCAGGCATGGATGCAAGTCTGCTGCAGTCCACAGATGATTCTCCCATAGGGCTAGGAATCCGTTCACATAGCTGCAAAGTTGAACCAGTTTTGCAACATTCGAAGAATTGTACTAAGTTTGATTCTTCCATTGGTATTACAAGCTACGAAACTAACCTGATTAATGTACTGCAACACTAGACCCTGAGTTTGGTTCTGTGCAAGTTGGCTCTGCATCCATACAACAGCTGTTTCACAGGCATTGCACATTGCATCATTGAAGAGACCATTTGATTTCCCAGCTTCATCATCCACCACACTTTGGATATCAGCACTGCATTGTTGGGTACAACCACACAAAGCATCTATAAGTCACATCTCAGTAATCAAGACACAGACACACAATCTGAGAGCACACAAATAGATGGAACAGTAAATCCATGCAGTTCGCCCTTTCTATGATATTTGATCATCATGCAGCACTCAAATTCAAGTAATTATTACTTTTCACAACCCATACCTAACACCATGAGTTCCATCAAAAGTACATAGACCAACCGAAGAACATATTTTTGCTGGCTGTGTCTGCATCGTTAGCCCAGAGAAAATTTAGCATCCTTTCAACATGCCTATTATATGAATAATAATAAAACTATAAAACTATGACATGAGCTTGAGGATTGCATGCTTTATAAATGTGCAAACCTCTGCTAATAGCTGATCTAGGATATTTTCCCCATATTGAGAAACAACTGTCTTGCATTCTTGGCTGACTACCCCAGCAGCACCAATCTTTTCATTTATCTGAGTAATTATGGCCTGCATATCCGCATAACTCACTAAACATAGAGAGATTAAATTAAAAAAATGCAATGGACCTACTAGCATAGAAATATCTTATCAATCACAGTGTAGATATTTTACATATTATTGTCGCGCTAGCTCATTAGTATGACACTGTAACAACCGAGAAGCACTAAGTAAAAAAATCGACCTCTTGGACTGTTGCAGTGCACACGTTATGTGCTAAAAAGGCGCCTTTAAGCAGAAAACATAGTAGTCAAACTTCTGCAAATCACTTGGCCACTTTGGTTATGAGATATATAATATCAGAAATGTAAAATGAGATCCAACCTAGGAGGAACTAGGTGTTTCTCATTAAAAAGAAAGTAAACAACCAAATTCGGTTGTAAAGGACTCGGACCTAGGTGTTTGAGATGCACACCTCCCACGCTAACCAGTTGACTAGGCTCACTTCCTTAATATAACAAATGTGAAATCATATTCATTTCCATAGGTATCAGGATTCATTAAATAAAGCAATTATAAGTTAATAGTCCCTCAGGATGAGATGTAATAGACCCATTTTCCTTTCTAAGAAGTAAGAACAAAACCAAACAAAGTCCACAACACACCTTGGGACCAGCAAGCAACGAAGTTCCAGAATCTGCTATTGCTGCACAGCCAGCAGCACAGAATCCTAATGAAACAGAGAGGCATTACAAATCCCTGTTCGCTTGTCTTATGAGCCGTACTTTTTTCAGCGAACGAACAGTGTTTTTCTCTCACAACAAATCAGCGAACAATACTTTTCAGCCTAGCTTATCAGCCAAGCGAATAGTAAGTACAAAAATCTGCTTTTAATACATGTATATTTTAATGAAAGCAATGACAAACCCACCTGTGGACTTCCCTCCAATCAGGACATCGCCCATATCAAACTGTAGGAAGCAAATGAGAGATCAATTCATGGGTCAAAGTTGTCAGCAAAAAGTATTTCTCTTTCCAGTTACCAGTGCATATGTTTAAAGTTTAATAGTTACACAATAAACTAGAAGCGGATGTTAACCTGCCAGTATCCCTTCCTAGTGACAGGGACATATGTATGATTTCCCTTATGGTGACTAGGATCAATTCCTCCAAACACAATTTCACCTCCCTGCCCTTCATCAGCATGTCGATTGAACCAGAATGAGAAAATGGGATCATCAACAAGACCTTGGTTAACCATGTTGTACCTACAAATCGGGAGATGTTCAGAATATACAAGCTGTAATCGTTACCAGATTTTCAATACAATTCGTTAGAAAAAAAAGGAGTGACACTATTTGGATATGGTAACCATACGGTATGCACAAAGGGAGCATTCATATCAACTTAGGTATTACCAAACAGACAGACATTACATATATATTTACTTGCTCACCATACAGGTACAGCATTCCCAACTGAGATTTCCTTGAATCCAAGCCCAAGAATGCCGTCGAATTTTGCAACCATGAAAGTAAGGCTTGGTTCCCTCGTAGCTTCAATAAAATCCTAACAGAACAATGCAACAAAATCAGCATACATTAAGGATGTACATGACCAGATAACATAAAACAAGTGTATACATGGTGACACAATAAACCTGTTTTTTTCACAATGACATCACCAATTTTCATGCTGTCCTGGCTGAAATAGCCAGAAATTGCACCAGTACCATAATGTATTGAAGCAGACTTCCCTGCAAGATGGCGCAGTGATGATATCGACAAGTAAGTCTTATAGTTCTACACAAACACTACGATTTTTAGCTTCCAAAAGAAAAAAAAAACATCTAAGCTAATATGTCTTTAAAAATACTTTATGTACATCAGTATCTAGCTAAAATTTCTGAATTAGTTGTGCCATTCTTCATGCAATATATTTTGATAGAGAATTTATTTGAACGCGGATATATCAATTTATTTTTCTAAAAACGTGGTAAAATTAGAGAAGTTTAACTTAGAATAAAGCCTAAGTGAACTATAATTTGGAACGGCTCAAAACAGCCACTAAACCTACACGAGGCATTGAAAGAGTATTGATAGATCATATATATATATATATATATATATTAGAAATACACCACTAATCTCCACAAAACAAAAGGAGGGCTGAAATCACAAACCATTCTTCTTATAGGTGTTCGACTGGCTGGCCTTATACCTCGCATGGAAGTAGCAAGCGATCTGCAGCAAAAAACCCAAAAGGCACTCTTCAGTTCAGAGCCACACACACAACTACACAGTTAGTAAAACAGTCTCAACCACAGAACCCAACACCGTGCACGATGCACACCGAGAAATAGCACTTGGAGCCTTGGAGGAGGGCACCCAGAGGTTGGAGCTGCCGGTGTCGAAGATGACGGTGAACTTCTGCAGCGGCGTGCCGATGCCGATCTCGCCGTAGTACTGCGCGTTGAGGTAGTTCTTCAGCGCCACGATGTCCCCCTCCGCCTCTGCCTCGGCTTTCTCCGAGGCCGCGGCGGCGGCGGCGTTGCTGCCGAGGAAGCCACGGCGCCGCTCGTCATGGAGGCGGCCGTTTTTGTCGGCGGGCCGCTTCTTCAGCGGGATGCGGACCACACCCTCTGCTGGCGCGGGGAGGAGAGCCTGCATCATCGCGGCGGAGAAGAGGAGGAGGAGCGGGACGCGACCGGTTCCCATGGCTGCACGGCGAGCTGCGAATCGGAAGACGAATTAAGATGAGGAAGCGATTAATACAAAATTGGTGATCAAGGCGAAAGCGAGTCGGGAGGGTTTACGAAAAATCTCAACAGACGATCGAACCGATCACCAGTTTGGGGAGATTTTTGGATACTGGATCACTAACAAAAAAAAAACAGAAACACCAAAGCTAAACTGCGAGAGAAGCGAACTGAAAATGGCGGAATTGCGGTTCGGTTTGATTGAATCCAATGCCGCCGCAAAACCCACCAAAACTGACCGAGATCGATAGCACGAGTGCTAAAGTCTGTTCGATTCGAATCACCCTGCGATTCCGTGAAGCCCAACCCAAATTCCGAAGCGAAGAACTCTGCACTCACCTGAGCAGGAGCAACCACCCACCCGTGCTGGCGTGCTGCACTGCTCGGTGGGGGCTCTCGCTCGAAGGAACGGGGATCGCGAGAGCAGAGTGGAGTCAGGCGTCTACGTGGGTCAACTTTATAGTGACGTGGACACTGGTGTATATTCTAAAAGAAATTATGGTGACGTGGTTGGAGTGGAAGAACTGAGCTTAGGCTTTGATGAGCCGTTTGATTGAGATAGAGCACCAGTTTCTATGAGCTCAAAGTACTAGCTAGCCAGCTAGGAGTAAGCAGTTTGCTATGCGCCGATGCGCGGGGGAGGAATACTGGCACGCAACGCGCGGAAACTGAATGCAAACAACAAAAGTGTTTTGTTTTAACTTCCCGACTGAAACAAAAAAAAAACACTAAAACACAGATGCTAGCGTGTGTCATACGGTTCAGGAACCCCGAAGCATGACAAGTGAAGACTTCATCATGCCCTACGTATTTGTACTGAAAAGATACAAAGTTCTACCAACAAGTTTGTTTGTCCTCTCCGGGACAACTGTGGGGGTTGGTGGTGCCAAAAAACAAGAGTCAGGGCGTTCGTGTGTGCTAGTCGGCTGCTGACAATTCTCTAGCTAGTCTCTAGTGTAAACTCAAGTCACAAAGGGATGTACGACTGCATTGGTGCGTCTATCAGATGCAGACGGCACACGCTGCAGAACAAGCATTCGTTCGTCTCGTCGGCCCAGCTACGCTCCATGCAGCCCAATCCGACGCAAGCAAACCTGTGTCCACCTGTGTTGCCTGGCAGGCCTGATCTCAATCAAACAGGCCCTAAATCACAGATCTGTTTCCATCGGGGTCCGTCCAATCGTCAGACGTCAGCCCGTGTCCTGCCGTCCCTCTCGTCTCTCCTCTCAGGCGCCACGCAAAACGGACTCCGCTTTCCCTCTCCGGATCCGGCTCCGGCGAAGCCGCGGGAGCCACCGATGCTCCGGGCCTCAACGGTGCACGCGCGTCTCCTCCTCTCGCGCTCCTACGTAGGCCAGGTGCGCATGAGTTGATTCCTCTGACCTCCGTGTAAGCACATCATCAAACACCTCCCGGGCACTACTGATTGCCTCTCTCTCTCTCTTGGCCGTGCAGGCAATGGCAGCTTCTCGCTGGCCTCTCGTCCGCAGGAAGCCTTCGTATCTTGGATCTGTACGGTATATCCTCGTTTTACCTACAACTTTCTGAGCATCATCGCAGCATATGCGTGCGCCTGCGTGCCCTACGAGTGGCTACTGCTATGCCGGTGCAAGAACTTTAGCGAAGGCTGTGTTAATTCTAGAAAGTGGGATCACATGAACTTTTTTTTGTATGAAACTTTATTATATTTAGTTCAATGCCATTTGGCTCATGTCCCAGGAACATATAATGTTTTTGTTCTATAATCAGATTATTAACTTGAAAGAATGGTCTTTCGAGGGATTTTTTTTTGAAAGAACCCACTCAAGAAAGGATTAAGAATTGATGTTTCATGTGGAATTGGGGATTTGTACTTTTTGTGTACAATGATCTATTAGTGAACCAAAGAGTTGTTACACTTGGTTGGTATTTAAGTACTCTACACTGCTTGGTATGCTACTTAAGAAATGTGATGGGGTATTAGACACAGCCTTGCAAACATTTTTATTCAATCAAAAAGTGCCCTTTTCATGCCTGTTATATGCACGGCTAGATATGAAAACAATGTAAAATTTGACCTAGGAAACCAAGTTTGTAAAGCTGTGCTTATGGTTTTCTGAACTCATGATTATCCACCAAATCACCTTGAAGCCTATGACTCTTATGTTCAAGCTCCCTGAAAATGGTATTATTTCGTATCCTGTGTGTGCTTTTTATATTTTGTTCACTGAATGCAGACATCACTATTTATGCAGCCCTTTCTATCAAATGGACACTACAGGGCAAGACGAAAATAATATTTTGACTGCAAGAGGGTGCCATAGCTCCCCTGAGAGTCAAGGTCATCTTCATATCATTGGTTTCTATAAAGTTGCCTCTTACTGACTGAAATTAATCTTGCGCAGATTTGATGCATACATTAATGCTTCCATCAATTTTATACATATTAATGTTGTTGTGTGAGCATCTTATCTATCACTGATGACATTGTAAGACATGGAAAAGTCACACCATTCTATATTTTGTCATGTTATCTATCCTTTTAGTGATTTTGTTTTCAGATTTGAAGTAATCCTTCTCAATGAATTCTTTGAAATGTAAAAGAGCCAAGACAATGATAAGCACATCATAAACATGCACGTATGATCGTACTTCCTGAGTTATAATTAGGGTACCTTCTTATGGCCATGGTGAACAAATAGTGAAGCATTAATTACATATGGTGCAAAGCTTTTATACTCCCAAAGTCATTTTATTTTATTCTTCATAAGAAAAAAAAATATGTTAGAAACTTAGGATCATATTCTTCTGACTATGACCAGATTTTTTTAACTCTTTAATGGTATGTCTCCGCCTCACACTCTTTAAATAATCCTATGTATTTTTATTATTTCAGAATTAGCAATGAAAAGCTGTGTTCCATGCAACTCTAAGGATTTACATCCCATGTCAGAAGATTCTGCTAATGAGTTGCTTGAACAGGTCTTGATCTTGTATATTTTTGAAAATTTGGTTAATATCATCCTAATTTCTACTCCATTGGCTGATACCTGAAAACAGGTGAATGGTTGGGAACTGATCACTGAAGGTGGTATTCTGAAATTACATAGAGCATGGAAGGTGAAGAACTTTGTTAAGGGACTTGAGTTCTTTCAACTTGTTGCTGCTATCGCTGAGGAAGAAGGTATTTCTTTGGCCAATAGTCAACTCTTTCACTTATATTGTACAATTAGAATCAATCCAAGAAACTGCAACTCGAACCGTTTTATCTGTAGAATGTAGTTGTCTAACTGCCTGTTCTCCTATGACTGTTATCTGAACAGCATAATGGACAGGAGAGCCACGAACCCTACTCCAGTAAAATTTGGGGAATTATTCTAGAATTCATATGAAGGAAACTGAAACATTTCATGAGATACTATTCCCTTATAAATACAAGATGTCAGAACGAAGCTACTTTGCATCAATGTACTGTGCAGGGTGTTTACTCTAGTTTCATAGTTACACGTGACAATTATGTATAGCATGCTGTGAAAGTTTCATATTTGGTGAAAGTGTGAAACCATCCAAAAACTGGTCGTAAGTTTTGCTATCCACATAGAATCCAATAAATTGGTGCAAAATTTTCTTTTATAACAATGTGAGGACATTATGTTCAAACAGATATGCCTTTTCCAGGTCACCATCCAGATCTTCATCTTGTTGGTTGGAATAACGTGAAGATTGATGTTTGGACTCATTCTGTCAGTAAGTGATTCATGTGGTTCTTTTTTTCTAGTTTATTTTGATTTATGTGGCACTTAGGCAAATCACTTTTATTAGCTTCTTTTCAAATTATTCATTCCAAAACTAGACATCACCTCGGTCACAATAAGTCTGATGACCAGGCAATTTTCCCATCATTAAATTTATTCCTTCAGGGATTTGGACATTGTTATCAATCAGTTTGCAATTTTCCCATCCAAATAACCAGATCCATATGCTTTTTCTTTTTCTTTTGCTTTGTTATATTTATATAAGTTTTTAAACACCTTGAACCAATCAAACATTATATGTAAATTTTTAAGAGAAAAGTATGAAGCTCAGGACAGCACTTTGCAATTACAAATTTGCCCAGGGAAAGGTATGCTAAAGCTTAAAAATGATAAAATCACTTGTTTTTATTGAATCCTTTATTCTGCTAAAGTTCACAATAATGGAGATATACTTTAGTCTATCTACTACTGCTAATGGTTTAGCACTAGGTGTCTGTTAGAGCTTATTTTGGGTGTCAATGTTATGCAATTGCACTTCA
Organism: Miscanthus lutarioriparius; assembly: GCA_904845875.1. Lineage (NCBI taxonomy): Eukaryota > Viridiplantae > Streptophyta > Magnoliopsida > Poales > Poaceae > Miscanthus > Miscanthus lutarioriparius. The sequence goes on from CAJGYO010000181.1 coordinate 146,323, forward strand.
ATTGTGAGCTGGAAACCCCAGCCAACTTACTTTCTATTAAAAACTGAGGCATGCCTTTGCTCTGGTATTGATCATTTATTGTGTTCATAGGAGGTTTAACAAGTAATGATTTCATCCTTGCTGCGAAGATCAATGATCTCACTTTGGAAGGCATTATAAGGAAGAAAGCTACATAGCTAATGTCTCAGAAGTAACTCAGATCCGTCGACCCAAGCAGTCCTGTTTTATGTACTCCACTCAAAATACGTAACTTGTATTTGCTTGGGAAAAATGTATACAGCGTTGGAGAAGTCAAATTTCGAGGTCACCTCACCTGAGTATGAGTTCAACTTGCTGAAAAATAGTACTTCAATAGCTCATTGTAGTTTGCTAATTAGTAGTAATTTCCTTGAGATGGACGTTGAATCCATCATTATACTTGGTTATTACCTGGCAGTTTGAAACAACACATAGACGAGGAAACATAGCGAGCCATTGCTACTTTCTTTAAGACAGGCCATCGACTTAAAGCCCTGGTTATTACCTGGCAGCTTAAAGCCATGTTCGCTTGAACTTATTAGTCCGGCTTATCAGTCATGGTATAGTGTTTTTCTCACAACAAAACAGTATCAACCGGCTTATCAGCCACAGAAACCATCAGTTCGACAATTGAGATCTTACCGTACTTAGTGATAGGACCAAGTTCGACAATTGAGATCTTACAGTACTTAGTGATAGGACCAAGTGTCGTACTTGCTCATAAAGGTTGAATCGTCTGCAATACCTTGCTTGCGGGGATAACATCGAGCTATTAGTACCACTAGTTCTCATTTGAGTTTTGCAATTGTTCCACGGGCATATTATCAATTCCTATATAACATGGAAAAGGAAGGGTGTTCCAAATTTCTGACGAGGTTTTTTCGTCAGAATAGTCCTGGAATTTAAATGCAAGAACCCTAATGCATACAGATACAGTACAGCTCAATTTCCATGGGACAGCATGACACTGCTGCCAATCCAAAACTGGCTCGAGAACAATATAGCAGGTTTATAAATTGCTGCAGTGGTTTGTAGTCAACATTTGCATGGCATGTGTGCATAATTAGGGTACCAGTTGTGTCCACCGTATTGGTGACTTCAATATTGCTGGGATCTTCGAAGCTCCTCAAAGCGAGCAAAACCCATGGGAAATTTGTAGCAGGCTAGCAGCACCCGCTCTCATCCTGTATGATTCTGCAAACCAGGGCTGCAGCTTCATAAGCATACATGCATATCAAGTGTAGCTGCAACACGTAGAAGCTTCTTGGCATCAAGAACAAAATGGCACATTACAGGGGTATGAGAAGCAGATCTGTGAGATGAGTTAGGACTTTACCGTTACAACGATAGCACCTCTGCGACACCACTCGCTATCAAGTAAAAACCACGACAGCCTAATTTAGTTCCGGAACACACAACTGGAAGGGAAAAAAAAGGAAAAAGAAAAACAACACACTTCATCGCTGTTGGATGGATCGTCCTCTGCTCAGCAGCGCTCAAGACGGCAGCTCAGCTAGTCTGCTCGCTTCACGGCGCAGCATGCCAAGGCTTGCAGGTAACCTGGCAGCATAGAGAGGCATCTCCCCAGAGAGCACAGAAGGTTTAGTAGCTGTGCTGCCAGAGCTGATGTGATGGCTGGGATGGCACTCCCTGGGGATTGTTCAAGCTTCCCTCGGTGGGGTTCTGGGGGTGCTCCTGTGGCAGACTGGCCTGCGACTGGTAGAAGCTTGGGTATCCAAGACCACCGTATTGAGAGGGCTGATGTGTCTGGCGGAAGCCACCCTGCTGGCTCTGGCCCTGGAAACCATAGAAGTTACCAGGCGGAACTGCAGAAACTGTTCTTGAACCAGCGCCTCCATGAAGCCACATTGCCGAATTATCACTCTGACATGAAAAAAAAGCACACTTCAGAATGAAATGAACCTCCAAAACAAAAACAGAAACACAAAAACTTCATGCAACCAAAGAAGGCTACAGATCCAACCAAGGGTACCAGAAGATCAACCAGAGCATCGTGTCATCGTTACCTGCTGTAGAGCTGCATAATGATTGGGGTCTTTGAATTGTGTGCCTAAAGCTTCATCAAATCCCAAAGTCGTGAGCGCAGAGGGAGCACCCTGATTTAGGTTGAAATTTCCAGGGATATTATTTGCATTTCCGAACCCTCCATAACCAGAGAGTGATGATGGCTGTGGTAGGCTCGAAGCAGGAGGGCTGCTCTTGTATTGTGGTATTGAATACTTCATACCAGCTCCAGGCACAGCAGGAGCAGCAGATTGATGGAAAGGCCCATTACTTGAGTACGCTTGCTGGAAGGCCGCTGATGGTAGGTAATAGTTCTGAGGCAAATATGGATAGCCAACCAGGCTGGTAAAAGGCCCAAGAGGCAGAGTTGGCTGAGAGTATACAGGCAATTGTTGTGGGAGAGGAAGACCCGACGGAATGCTTGTACTGGGAACATGTTGCGTAGACTGAGTGTTGGGGAAGCCTCCTGGTTTTAAAGTCTGGAGAAAGTTCCAAAAAAGTGAAATGCAGCAATGAAATAATTGAAGCAACAGTACATCAACATGTATACCAAATCACCACACAAATGACACCAAAATGAGTAATCCATCTAGCTGACATAAAAGTACAAACTGACAGGTTACATAATCATATGATTCATTTTATAAACATGCCACAAACTTCCATGGACATCAAAATAAGGGCTACCATGTTGCCACATCATTTTTGTCTTGTGATTCATCTCCGCAAATACGAATTGGTAACATACAGAAACGAAGAGGTATCACAAGAGTTCTCCAGAACTTGAATACTCCCTCCATCCCAAATTGTAAGACGTTCGACTTTTTTAGCCTCAAGTTTGACCACTCGTCTTATTCAAAAAATTTGTGCAAATATAGTCAAATTTAAGTCATTCTTGAAGAATTTTTATTAATAAACCAAACCACGACGAAAGAAGTGATATTTTACACAAATTTTTAAATAAGACGAGTGGTCAAACTTGGTGTCAAAAAAGTCAAACGTCTTACAATTTGGGATGGATTGAGTACCATACTAAAGAGGGGGTCTTAATCTTTTCTTATCACTTGGAAATTTGGATTGTGCACAAAAAAATAAAAAAATAAAACAGAAATGTTTCAAAAGCTTGCACCATATGTTCCATTGTACTACACAATGGATAAGATATACAGAAACATATCAAAATTTTAAAATTTTGAATACCTCTTGCATGGAGATTGCTGGCAGATTATTAGGTGCAACAGATGGGTTATACTTTGTAGCTGACTGTGTCTGAAGCAACTGCGAGAAGTCAAACTCCCGAAGAGGGGTAAGATTTGACCCCAACAAGTTATTGGGTAGGGTATTTGCTTGCTGCAAGAAGATATCAGAAGAACAAAAATAAGGAATTAAGGACTATGAAAAGGGGACAAAACAACACCATAAAACTAGCCAAGAAGATAGTAAAACAATAAATGCCATTTCACTGCTGTCATCATTGTAAGAAATCTGATACCGAGTTTTAATTCAAATTTTCAAGTTACGATATTCAAACAAAACATTAGGACATTTAAGTACCGATGAGGCAACATGTAAATCAATTTGATAGCAACATCCAATGGAATATCCGTAAATATCCTCCGCGCAACCTTGAGAAGGCAGACACATCTTTTTGGCACATTAATACTATTTATAATGTATTGAAATTTGAAACCAAAGTAGCTACATTCTTCAGTATGAGTTCAGAATTACTGATATTATACCTCATACAGGTCAAACAGCTTAATGCCCAGCTGCCTACAGATTGGACCCAGGCATTACACTGGCACATAACATAGCAACACATACACCATATATGTGCCAGTTTGGATATTTGTTATAAAAAAAAAGACACCAAAACCATTAAAGCAATTAATGCAATAGAAATAGCAAGCAAAGACTTATTGAACATCCACGCTATTATTTTCTTCCTCAACCGAAGCTAAACAGATAAATTTGTAACTTCATCGAAGAACAGAAATCATCAAAGCTCAATATTGGTCAACTTAATGCTTCTGTGATCAAGGCAACAAATCAAAAGGACAAGTTTTATATAGGTGAAAGTTAAGTTTATAGCTCTTATTTCATGATAATAGAACTGTCAGTGATCCTGTCTCTTCTGAGAAAAAGAGAAATGTACCAGCAAGCCAGAAAAATGGGAAAGGGGTTGTGCATGTGTGTTTCCTTGTGGGTCTTCCATTGTACTTGGCTGTGTTGTGTTTGAATATGCATGACTTGAAACTGATGGCAGGTCATATTGAAGACCAGGCACATCTATGGCCCCCTGCCTCAGTACATCAGACTCTGAAACTGAAGGTCCATCAATGCTATCCAGGTTAGTACCAATTCTTGTCTCAACATCCTCATTTGCTGAAGAATTTAGAGCATCGTTGTCGTAGTAATCTTGATTCCTGCAAAGCAACCTCATCAGAAGAGTGTACATCTCATGTTTTGAATCACAAATTTGCAGGAAAAAGTTTTCACCTGACATCTATTCGATTAACTGATGGGGACTCATCTGGAATATGCACCTCGTCGTCCTCCAAACTGCCTTTTGGGACCTTTGATGAAAGCAAGCCAGAGAAGGCACCAGATTCAAAACTGCCAAAGCTTAAATGAGCACAGTCTGCATTTGCAGCTTGTAGATGATCAGGGAGTATAACCGCAGGGTTATCTTCAGCAGACTTGGTTGCAGCTATATCTTCATTCTGTAGGCTTAAATGCTGAAAGTTTGCCGCAGCTGATTCTGCATCAACATTGGAAATGCCAACTGCGAAACAAACAGAAAAGGTTCAAAAGCATAGTCAAAGAGTCCATGTTTAGAATTTGCAGGCACAATTTATATTGTGGCTCATTTGTGTCACAGCAATCTGTGAGCCAATAAGACAACAATCATGCATAACAGCCTAAACCAGCTTAAGTCATCATAGCCTCCATGGACAAGAATAATTAGCTCACAGCTAAATTCTGTGGGCTGAGATTTTGCTCTGTACATACAAAACAATCCACAAACTTTGGGTATGTATAACCAAACATCTCTCAAGTATCGAATCATATCGACATGATACATACTATATGACACAATTATGCTATTGCATATTGTTGAAACTGTAATATGATCGACCATATATGTATTTAAGACAACACAAATACAAATTCCTCCATCCAAGTACAAGTCTCAAATCTTCTATCTTTCAGGACACTAATGCAACAACCTTGATCTTGGTGTGAGGAAAAATGGCACCTAAAAATATACAAATAACATGACTTTTCAATGACATTATATCGCGATTACAATCGATTTAGTAACAGGAATGTATTTCTTAATAAAACAAACAGTGTAACGGTTGCATCTGACGTTGTGTTCAAAGTTTAACATGATTCTTCCATGATGATGTTCTCAATCTTAATATACATTAGCACAGTAGCACTTGAAGACATCAGAAGGGACAAGGCGTAAAATGTAAAACTAAACAAATAGTCAATTTGGGTTTCTTGTGCAAAGGCAAAGCCACACTGAAATTATAGCCTGGTAGAAACAATAAATGGTATTCTTCAAACTAAGTTGATTATATTATACTCCCTCCATTCCAAATTATAAGACGTTTTAACTTTTCTAGATACATTGCTTTTACTATGCATCTAGACATAGAGTATATCTAAGTGCATAGCAAAAGCTAGGAATCTTGAAAAGCCAAAATGTCTTATAATTTGGAATGTAGGGAGTATAAATTTGCTTGGTGCCCACTGGACACCAAAGATAGAGCTCCTAGATCCTGTTCTGGAGAAGAGACCTAAACTGGCAGAGTTTCTTAACACAAACCTTCATTATCAACATAGGAATGCACTTGAGCCTGGTAAGCACTTGAGTTCTGCAATAACCCATCGTTGAAATGATTGTCCTCCTCCACAATTTCCAAGTGTCTTTCGGAAGACAGTGTTGCTTTAGCTGCAGTGGAGTTGTTCTCTTCTGCATGAGAATTTTCTTGTGAGTAAGCAGCATCGGCAACCAACACAGATTGGTCCAGTGATGCCACAGATAGCGACTGGTCACCAGATGCATCAATGCCTGTGGACTGAGCTCCAGATGGCGGCTCATCCTGAGGAAACCAATCATTCTCATGTGTATGGTTGTTCCCAGCAGAACCATGACTAGAGTTCACAGTATGTGGAATAGGGTCTGGGAGAGCAGGAAAGCCCTGGTCAAAATTAGTTGGTAGGGCTGTGCTTGCAGATTGTTTCGAGTTCTGGTTTACAGAGCTAGATAAAGATGGGGTTTGACCAGCATATGATGTGTCTGCTGCAACCATAGGCTTGCCAGAAGACTTCACTTGAGGCCTTCCCATTTTCACTATATCAGCCATTGACATCTGACCTGGCACCCCAAACCAATTGTGCTGAAAACCAGATGATGATTGTGGTGCTCCAACTGATCCATTAGGAACCACATCTTTGTTTGTGGACAAACTGCAACAGAATAGCAAGCATAGAGGTTATCTCTAGTACATACAAAACAATCAGATATATCAGAACTTCCAGCTCACATTCGTTACCTAGGAACTGTTGGCTTCTGCATGGCATTCGTAGCTGGCACAGCAGGTCCCAATATTGATGACCTTGAAGCCATATAATCTGGTTTGGTTGAAAAGGGAAGATGAGAAACTGAGTGGCCAAATGCCAAAACTCATGGAGTGTAACTTCCTTATTAAAAAAAAAAATACCAGTGCCACTGGATCCAGACTGAACTGAACTGCTTCGTCCAGCACGGTCCCCACCACCTCTACTGGATCGACTGGAGTTACTAGTTCCTCGAGATCTTGGCTCTGGGGTTTCTTTAACCTATGCGAAATTTCAGTAAATACTGATGTAAGTTCTCAAGATTAAAGCAAGACACAATAAAGCTAATCAAGAGTTACTAAACACAAGATTAGCACAGAGTTAATCACCAGCCTTGATATTAAACACATGGTATATGTATATTAAACAATCATTATTGATTCTATATATCCAACAAAAAAAATAATATGGGTAACTGAAGATAAGCTACAACCTCTTTTTATGAGAACAGTTGACTAGAGCTATCAGGCAAAACTGAATAAAACGAATTCTCAAATGTTACAAAAAACAAGTTAGCTAGCATTGGCAGATTGAAATAAAGATCATACTCGACTGACCTCCTTTTTCTTATCACGCTTGCTCTTTACCTCCTGAAAAGTATCTGGAGAAAGATCAACAATATGTGAGCTATATACGAGTGAATAGCTGGAACAATGAAAAACGACAAACCAATTCTAATTCTATGTTGCTGTTGTACAAAAACTGGTGTATATTTTCTCAAGAAAAATCAAAATTGTTTTATATTGAATGGAGCAATAGAGAGTTCATCTATACAAATTACAACAACAACAACAACAACAACAACAACAACAAAGCCTTTAAGTCCCAAACAAGTTGGGGTAGGCTAGAGTTAAAACCCAGCAGAAGCAATCAAGGTTCAGGCACGTGAATAGCCGTTTTCCAAACACTCCTATCTAAGGCTAAGTCTTTGGGTATATTCCATCATTTCAAGTCTCATTTTATTGCCTCTACCCAAGTCAACTTCGGTCTTCCTCTGCCTCTCTTCACGTTACTATCCTGGCTTAGGATTCCACTACGCACCGGTGCCTCTGGAGGTCTCCGTTGGACATGACCAAACCATATCAACCGGTGTTGGACAAACTTTTCTTCAATTCGTGCTACCCCTAATCTATCACGTATATCATCGTTCCGAACTCGATCCCTTCTTGTATGACCGCAAATCCAACGCAACATACGCATTTCCGCGACACTTATCTATTGAACATGTCGTCTTTTCGTAGGCCAACATTCTGCACCATACAACATAGCAGGTCTAATCGTTGTCCTATAAAACTTGCCTTTTAGCTTCTGTGGTACCCTTTTGTCACATAGGACACCAGATGCTTGGTGCCACTTCATCCACCCTGCTTTGATTCTATGGCTAACATCTTCATCAATATCCCCGTCTCTCTGTAGCATTGATCCTAAATATCGAAAGGTATCTTTCTTAGGCACTACTTGACCTTCCAAACTAATATCTTCCTCCTCCCGAGTAGTAGTGCCGAAGTCACATCTCATATACTCAGTTTTAGTTCTATTGAGTCTAAAACCTTTGGACTCCAAAGTCTCCCGCCATAACTCCAGTTTCTGATTCACTCCTGTCCGACTTTCATCAACTAACACTACATCGTCCGCGAAAAGCATACACCAAGGGATGTCCCCTTGTATGTCCATTTTGACCTCATCCATCACTAAGGCAAACAGATAAGGGCTCAAAGCTGACCCTTGATGTAGTCCTATCCTAATCGGGAAGTCAACCGTGTCTCCATCACTTGTTAGAACACTAGTCACAACATTGTTGTACATGTCCTTAATGAGCCCGACGTACTTCGTTGGGACTTTATGTTTGTCCAAAGCCCACCACATAACATTCCTTGGTATTTTATCATAAGCCTTCTCCAAGTCAATAAAAACTATGTGTAGGTCTTTCTTCTTCTCCCTATACCGCTCCATAACTTGTCTTATTAAGAAAATGGCTTCTATGGTTGACCTTCCGGGCATGAAACCAAACTGGTTCATAGAGACCCGCGTTATTGCTCTCAAGCGATGCTCGATAACTCTCTCTCATAGCTTCATAGTATGGCTCATCAACTTAATTCCCTGGTAATTAGTACAACTTTGAATATCCCATTTATTCTTGTAGATCGGTACCAATATACTTCTCCTCCACTCGTCAGGCATCTTGTTCGAAAGAAAAATATGGTTGAACAGCTTGGTTAGCCATACTATAGCTATGTCCCCGAGGCATCTCCACACCTCGATTGAGATACCATCTGGTCCCATCGTCTTCCCTCCTTTCATCCTTTTCAACGCCTCTCTGACCTCAGATTCTTGGATTCTCCGCACAAAGCGCCTATTGGTGTCATCAAAAGAGTAATCCAACTGAAAGGTTGTGTCCGTATTCTCACCATTGAACAATTTGTCAAAATACTCTCGCCATCGATGTCGGATCTCATCCTCCTTCACCAAGAGATGCTCCCTTTCATCCTTAATGCACTTAACTTGGTTGAAGTCCCTTGTCTTTCTCTCACGAACCCTAGCCATCCTATAAATGTCCTTCTCTCCTTCCTTCGTACCCAAATGTTGGTAAAGATCCTCGTACGCTCTATCCTTTGCCACACTTACAGCTCGCTTTGCAGTCTTCTTTGCCACCTTGTACTTCTCTATGTTGTCCACACTCCTGTCATGGTACAAGCATCTATAGCATTCTTTCTTCTCCTTAATAGTCCTTTGGACTTTGTCGTTCCACCAACAAGTATCTTTAGCCTCGCCTCCACTTCCTTTGGTTACTCCACACACCTCTGAGGCTACCTTCCGAATGTTGGTTGCCATCTTCTGCCACATGTTGTTTATGTCCTCTTCTTCTTTCCAAGAGCCCTCTTTGATAACCATTTCCCTGAATACCCCTGACGTTTCCCCTTTCAGTTTCCACCACTTTGTTCTTTCAATCTTAGCTTGTTTATCCCTACGGGCACGCACCTAAAAACGAAAGTCTGCCACTAAAAGCTTATGTTGAGAAACAACACACTCCCCTGGTATCACCTTGCAACCCAAGCATGCTCGTTTGTCCTTTCTTCTTGCGAGAACAAAGTCAATCTGGCTAGAGTGTTGTCCGCTACTGAAGGTCACTAGATGAGATTCTCTCTTTCTAAAGAAAGTGTTGGCTATCATCAGGTCAAAAGCTACCGCAAAGTCCAGAACTTCCTCCCCCTCCTGATTCCTACTACCATACCCAAAACCTCCATGAACTGCCTCGAAACCTGCACTTGTAGTACCTACATGCCCATTAAAATCTCTTCCTATAAAAAATTTCTCACTACTAGGTACAGCTTAATCAGGTCATCTAAGTCTTCCTAGAACTGTGATGGATAATTTTAGAAATATGCCCATGTAATTCAAACATTTGTTGGAATCCATTCTCCGACTTCCCTCATAAAGTTGGAAACAGTAAGGATAAGAGGGGTCAGTGTTTAAAAATGCATAATAGGTATATTAACCAGTCGCACGAGATATACAACATTTCCACAACAGGCAAAATCCGAATTGCATTCTGTTGCAACTAAATTACAGCAAATTCTACCCTTAACAGATAACTTTACCCAGTTCAAACAGTTCTTAGTCAGAATCAAGGCAACCAAGGGCCTAACCGAACCATGCACAGCAATGTTTTCTGATCGTCCGATTAATCACGATTAATCGTCCTTATCGGTACTTAGCACTTGATTAGGCCCTTCGATTCGATCATAGCGATCAGAAACCTGATCGTCCGATTAATCGTCGATTAATCGAGATTAATCGTCCGATTAGGCCTCTTTGCCAATCAGCTCTAAATAGCCAGATGGGCTACTTCAGTTTAGTGGGCTATATTTATTTGGGCCAGGCCCATTAGGGTTTCTCTTATATGCCTCACCCCCACTCTTTCTCTCCTCAGTCCTCAGTCCTCACTCCCGTGTGTGTGCAGCTCAGCAGCTGAGCTCCATCTCTTCCCTGCTGCCTGCGCGCATCTCACTCCCTCCTCCCTCCCTTCCAGTTCCAATCCAAGCAGCCCATCCGTGGATCTTCCCTGCTGCTTGCTGCTTCCTCCTCCCTTCTGCTGCAGGGTCGCCTATTCTCTTCCCCACCTGCAGGCTGCAGGTCCAGGGAGCACGAAGATGAGCTCCTCCTCTGAAGGTGAGTCATTAAATCGGCTTTGTTTTGTCATTTCATCATCTCCTTTTCTCTCGCACTATGCTCAAATCTTGATGCTTTGTTTCTTTAGCTCTTTGCTGAACTTGCATAGATGAAAATCGAAGGCAGCAGCTTGCGTGGAAGTCATCATGCCTGGGCCTAATCCTGAAGGAGGTGCTGGTGCAAGCTCATCGATTGCATCGGTGGTGCTGGTTCAGCATCCTCGGCTGCTCCAGATTTTTCAACCCTTGTAGAAAAGGCTATAGCAAAGATCGCCTCGAACTTGCTCGTGAGCTAAAGATCCCAAGAGGAAGGCTCGATCTCAAGACCCGTAATGGAAGTATGGGTGGTGGCGAGATCCTACGAAGAAGGAATTTATTCAAAGTGCATTTTTCGTAAGAAGGTAGTGCTGCGTAGAATCGGTCGGTTCAAGATGCACCTTCTTTGGGGTTATGGGGATGTAGTGAAGTGCCCAAAACCACCTCCAATAGTCCAATGAGAGATGACTGTTTACTTGAAGAAGAATACAAGGACTACAATTGTGGCACTTCACGGAGATGGTGAACAAGAACAAGAAGCAAATGAAGAGGATGAAATTCTTGAAGTTGAACCAATGAAAGTACCAAGTTCAGGACAAGACTCAAGCGAGCACAATCGAAGCAAAGAAGAAAATAGCTCAAGCTACCATTACTTCCTTTGTGATTGCGGGTCATACTAAAGCAGCAACTCAAAAGAACACCAACACCAAGTCAGTTAGTGCCATGCTTCGCAGGACACCAGAAGTAGTTGCAGAAAGGCATAAATCCAAGACTTCTCAGCCCACTATAGAGCAGTGCACAAAGAAAGATAAAGAGGCTAAACAAATTGTTGATGATCATGTCGCTGATTTCTTCTATGAAAATGGTATACCATTCAATGTCATTAATTCGAGAAGTTGGGAGATAATGCTTGAGTCCATTGGGCAGTATGGACCTGGGTACCGCTCACCAACCATGCATGACATTAGGGAACCATTGCTTGAAAGGGCTGTCAACAGGACAGCAGAACTAAGAAAGAAGCATGAGGAGAGTTGGAAAGAATATGGCTGCACTCTCATGTCCGATGGTTGGACGGATACAAGCCACCGCCATATAATCAATTTTCTTGCCAACAGTCCAGCAGGGACCTTCTTCCTAGGTTCAGTGGATGCTTCAAGTGAGATAGCAAATGCACAAATGCTAGCTGATTTGTTGGAGCAGCAAGTTGACAAGATTGGGAAGGAATATGTGGTGCAAGTTGTCACAGACAATGGGGCCAACTTTAAGGCAGCGGGAAGGATTCTAATGGAGAGGATCCCACATTTGTTTTGGACACCTTGTGCTGCCCATTGTCTGAATTTGTTGCTGCAAGACATTGGTGAGATAAAGGAATTCAACACTGCCATCAATTGGGGCAAGAAAGTGTGCAGATTTCTATACAAGCATGGGAGGATACTTGATCTAACGAGACAGAAGATAGGTGGAGATCTTGTGAGACCAGCTGTGACTCGATTTGCTACTTCTTACCTAACATTGGCAAGTATGTACAAGCACAAGAATGGCTTGAGAGCTTTAGTTGTTAGTGAAGAATGGCAGGCTAACAGTCTGCACTAGTGAAGGCAAACAAGTTGAGGATATTGTCCTTTCCATGCCTTTTTGGAATAGAGTGGAGTGTTGCTTGAGAGCTTCACAGCCCCTTCTCGTCGCTCTAAGGATTGCAGATGGGGATGAGACACCAGCAGCTCCTGAGATCATGGCAGCCATGGATCATGCAAAGACCACCATCAAAGATTCTTTAAAAGCTAAAACCGACTTGCTTAAAGAAGTAATGAAGCGCTATGATAATAGGTGGGAAAACCAAATGCAGCAGAAGTTGTATGGGGCAGCCCTATTCTTGAATCCAGGCAAATTCTTTGCCTTAAGGGAGAAAGACAAGAGAAAAGCTGCAAGGCTAAGGATCATGTTCAATGAAATTTTATACAAAATGGTGGCGGATGACAGTGAACAATCCAAGATTTCTTGTCAAGCTGATGATTATGAACAGTCTGAAGGTGAAGGCTTCTCAATGCCATTAGCAATAAGGGACAGAGACAAAAAGAACCCTAGTAAGTTTTGGATATTTTAAAACCTTCAATCCTTCTCAATATTTGTTTTGTTATGACCTGATTATTAGGTAATTGTGTTTCAGTTCGCTGGTGGAATTCCTATGGTGGCTACTCATTTGAGCTCCAAAGTCTAGCAAAGAAAATTATTAGTCTTTGCTGCTCTGCATCAGGTTGTGAGCGTAATTGGAGTGTTTTTCCCATGTAAGTACCACTGCTAGTTCGAAGTAAAATCAATTATGTATTTGCGATATTGCTTGCAAACCAATGTGTTGTTCATTATTTTTTATGCAGTTCCACACCAAAAAGAGGAACAGATTAGAGCACAAGAGGTTAAATAAATTGGTCTATGTCGATTTACAACAAAAGATGTCAAACAGGTTTCAAAAAATCAGAGAGCTTGGTTGCAAAGGACAAAAGAGCAACCCTCTCACATACTGGATGAATTTCGGTGGGATAATGAATGGGTGGATGAGAATTGTGAGGAATCGACTTGGGCTCTTTGTTGATGAAGCTATTGGTGCATCCGAGAATCTACTGGGCGTTAACTTGCCTAGGGAAATTGTCTTTGCTCGTTGCTGTGACCTCTGTCACCAGATGTATACCGAAGCGTCCAAGGATGCTGCTTGCAATGTACTGCAAATTGTTGCTCTAGATAGCATTGATGATGAAGATGATGACCATGAAGCCCAAGTTCACCAGATGCATCTAATGTCAAGTAGGAATGGAGGTGGATGGAGACTCGGGTGGAGATGGAGGAGGCGGCTTCAATTTGGATGATGATTTGCTTATTTAGATTTAGATGGCTCTTTGAATCTTTGATTGAATGGCAGCTAGTGTTATCTTAAAACTCGAATGTTGTTTGCGGTGTTTAATTATTTAGTTTGTAGTATGTACTCAAGACTGCATACTATATTAAGTAAGGTGTGGACTATGCTAGTTTTCTTAATTCCTACTTTTCTAGATCTGGATTGAGTATGTGTCTTTGTAATCTTTGTCGATCATCACACTATTCTTTTGCATCTACTTACTCAAGTTATCTATTATTCCTGCAGAAAATCAGCAAACATATGGAGGCTGGGACAAGAATATGGAGTCAGATCTCATAGGTAAGTAACCAACTAACTAGAAATATGCTCGATGTCTACTATAAAAATATATAGTATATGGTATATTATATATATACCATGCATATATGATATATACTTATATAGTCCTGCTATATGCTAGACGATTATATGGACGATTAGACCGATCAGAGGTCGATTAATCGTCCTGATCGTCCTAATCAGTACCAGACCGATTAGGAACAATAAGCCGATCAGAAAACATTGATGCACAGTGATGCCACTAGTGTCACTACTTATTAGACTTGCACCAGGTTAAATGGGACAACAGGAACTAAAATAGAGCGATTTGGGACAAAACAAAGTAGCTACTGCAAGGCATCCCCAAGGTTCATGAAACCCTTAGTCTTTCATGAAAATAAGGTATTCAGCAGTCAGTGACCAATATAACAAAGGTTCATGCAGTTACTAAAACAATCATTAAGATAATATTCCAGCTAACCATCTCTCACAATTTTCATTAGTTCTCGTAAAATTGCGAATTACAAACTCAAGGCGGTTCTGACAACAAAAGTGACAGCAGATGCTAATATAGATCATTAACTTCATGAACCACGAAAGAATGTAACTCAACATGGAATCTGAGACCATAATCACCAATTCATTCTTTCAGTACCAAACACAAAAACAAGAAACCAGACCTATAAAGCAAATCCAGGTCCATGCATAATAATAATTTAAAAATCATAAATTGGGGTCTGTCTGACAAAGTTAAGCTCGTGCATAAAGACGACCTGATCATCTTAATGGAATCTATATCATATTATTGGCATGTTGAAGCACACGGTTAACCTGAGAAGACAGAGGTTGTCATGTTGACACTCATTCCAAAAGTAAACAGAGTCTACAAGACATGTGCAAGTTCATCCTCTGCCTGAGAAGAAAGAAATCAGACTGTAAAGTTCAAAAGTAAGATAGTGGACTAATATCCTTTGTATCTGACTACAAGCTAAGTTTAGACATGTCATTGTGGTTTTATCTTCTTATTTTAGCCAACCCACCTTTGTTGGGACCAGTAAGGCTTTGTTGTTTGACAAAACTCAAGACCCAAACAACCAGAGCTCTTAGAGCCTCTGTTGTATTCACTCAATGGCTTCACCTTCCCTTGCCTTCTAACCAGTTGAGCTATTTTTTTGCATCTCCCAGACGTTCACGTGTTTTATCATCCTTCAGCCAATCCAATCCATTTTATAATGCCTAAACACGCGAGAAAAATTGAACTATCCTATTTCCTTATGCAAACATCTGACAGATCCATTACTGCAGCTCTAAACAGTTTTAAGCCATCAAACACTGTGAACGCACAAGGGAACATACTGTTCCAGTTCATTCGAGTTCATGAATGAAGACAGCCATATGCCTCCTCCTTACAGTCCCAGAAGCTTAACAGTAACCCACCAAAATGGTAAAGGACCAAGTTTTATTTTCTACAATTATTGTGAGTCGCAAATGAACTGAGAATCACAAGCAAGCACTGAAAACAGTACTGAATTTCACACTGCAAACAATTCCAAAAACTCTCAAACCAAAGACCTGAATCAAATATTCACAAAACCAATCGAATCCGAAACGGAGATTCTAGTAACAGTAACCCACCAAAATGGTAAAGGACCAAGTTCTATTTTCTACAATTACTGTGAGTCGCAAATGAACTGAGAATCACAAGTAATAAGCACTGAAAACAGTACTGAATTTCACACTGCAAACAATCCATTCCAAAAACTTCCAAACCAAAGGCCTGAACCAAATATTCGCAAAAATCAATCGAATCCGAAACGGAGATTCTAGTCAGTCCTGACAGGCTGCCACTAGCGTGCAGCACAGTCGCCCCTGAATCCTAGCAGAGCAGTAGCAAATCGCCGCAAAATCCGCAAGTAGAAGGGCAAGAGGAAGCACGGTTCCTGATAACCCGACGCTATAGACAAACTCCCCAGCGCGCACTCATCCAATACAGTCAGGCACGCGAACACCCTGCAGTAACGGCCGAGCCTGCACACCGAAACGGTGAGGAAAAGGGGAGTGACACGAGATGTGACCTTGGGAGAGGAGGCGGCTGACCGCCTCGTCGGGGTCCATGTCGCACTCCCGCAGCGCCGCGTAGATCTCCGCGTCGGGACGGTTCACGATCTCCTTGAGCCCCTGCACGAGCTTCCTCGCGGACACCGGCACGGGCCCCGACGGTCCCCTGGCTCCCCCTCCGCCGCCGCCGCCGCTCATCCTCACCGGAACCCCTTTCCGGGAACTCCCCGCCAACGCCGCCGACGCCGACGCCAAAACTGGCTCCCGCGACCGCGAGGCGGCAAATCGCTGACCGGGCGAGAGCGGTAGTGCAGCGGCGTCGCCTCCCCGCTTCGGCGCGCTCGGGCCTGGGCTGTTTCCGCGTCTGCTTTTGCGGCTCTGCGCCTAGCCGCCTGCTCCTTTCCCACCCACGCAAGCGCAACGCAAACGGTGGCCAAATTCCAAAACCCTCCCTGCCTCGCCCTCGACTACCTTTATATACCTCTATGAGCAGCGGCCGAGAAGAAATGGATTAAAAAATAATTTCTCATTTGTCCGCGCAACCCCACTCTCCCTCCTCTCTATCCGGCACACTTGTCGCTGGCGCGTTGATCCCCTGAGGTCACACGTCGACGCCCCCACGCTGACATCATGGGCCCACTCTCCTCGGGCTCATACGTGGTCACCGTGCTTCAGTGGGTACGTATACGTCACGTAGGTGTAACATGCAGCAGGAGTGGTGTACTCTTGCAACGCAAACAAGGACGGAAAAGTTCCGCCCCGAGGCTTAGCATGTGGGCCAATTATTCCCTGACCCTACGTGTCATACAACGTCTGACCAACGTGGCGACGGGTTATTATCTACTTCTTATCTTCACAAGCAGGATGACCTTGGGGGACACCTTGTCAGGGAAGGATGGGCGTACCGCGTACGAGATGTATTGGTCCTGTCGGGTTCCTGTTTGCGTGCTAGTGTGACGCGGGAAATCAGTGGGATTCTTTTCCGTTTTGTTTCGTTCGGGCACACACTTTCACTCCAAAGGAAAGGATTTTAGGTGGTGGGCACTGGGCACTGGGCACTGAGCCTAAAATGGGATGATGCCAGCTGCCTGATCGTTTGGTTTTCTAACTTTGTTAAGTCTGTAAATTGGATTTTATAATTGTTCCTCTTGTCGAGACGATTAAAACATATCACCTAATTTGTAATCCAAATGAAAGAATCGTGTCTTCAGGAAGTCTACACCCGTGAAAATTGGATATAAGTTCTACAAAACTGGCCAAAAGGTTTTAACAGACCAAAACAAAGTTAGGAATTGTATTTTGAAATGGGTTTTGTAAGAGTTTCAACTGGATAAGTTCACCACACTCCACAAATATAAAATGGCGTAAGAATCATTTTGGGTGTCGGTAATTGAGTGAAGATAATAGTGAACTAACATGGGTTATTAGAAAGATTGATATGACCAGGTTTATGATGGATAATGGTACTGTTAAGAAGAAAAAACTCGTTACAAATACAGAGGTATCTAGTGTTGCTGTGTGATCTAACAATGAATATGTTTTAGATCGAGTGGTGCGGTAAGATGCAAGTGAAGTTTTGAAAATGCTAACTCGGTCACCACTTGCAAGATGGCCCCCCTGCAGAAGGTGCGACCCACTAGCCACAACATCTCGTGCCTCAGAGCAACCGATGTCCACCAAAGGCGCCTTTTTAGTGCCTTGTGTAACAGCCACACCCCGTCACCATTGTCGCTGCACCTCGTGCCACCGACCAGGCTACAAATAGTTGACGACTATTTTTCCTCATATGCTCGAGAAAAAAAGAGAAGTGGATTTGACCATAACACGCGGGCTCCATGTGTAAGAATATATATAATGGTTAATTCTGAGTAATATGTTGCAACACAACACTCTTATGTATTGAAATCGCTTTTGAAAGATCTCCTATAGTCGAATATTGGAAAGAAGGGATAGGAAATTCGGTAAATTGCTCTTTATGGAGATGTTAGAGCATCTCAAAGAGTCTTTCAAAATAAATTGCTTTGGAGAGTTATTTGCATGAAATTGTTTTCTATATCTTCCCGTTCTTCAACAGTTTCCCTATATCTTATGTGCATTTTGACAATCATTATTGTGTTTTTTCTAATGAGAAATCTAGAATCGAAGATGACTATATTTAAATAATAATCAAATAAAGATAAAGAATCTATTAGAGTTTATTAAAATCTCTATTTCTAGGAATTAAAAAATATATAGAAAGTCTCTTGAAATTGCTCCAATATGGTAACTCGCTGCTCTTGTTGAAAGTGAGAGGAGAAGAATAAAGCGTAAATAATTCATGAAAAAAGAAAAAGCAGACCAAAATTCCTCTTCCTCACCACTGCTCAGCAGTCAGCCCCTACCTATCATCAAAATCATCCACTCAAAATCCGGAGGGCAGGCTTTACGCTCTCCGGCCACGTGACGAGCCGCGCCGCCATGCGGCCACTCTCCTACCTGCCGCTGGCACCGGCGCCGCAGTTGCGAGCAAACCCTGGCCCCGGCCCCGGCCCCGGTCGCGGGCCCAGGCCGCAGCCGTGCGGGTTGCCGTTCCCCGACGCTCTCCGCGCGGCTGCGGCTGCCGCTGCGGCCGCGGCCGCCGTCTCCCTCTCTCTCATCTCTGGCAACGCCGTGGGCGCGGTTTTCGCGGCGTCAGCGGCGCAGCCCACGGAGGTGTGCCGGAACGGGGGCGCGGCGATGGTAGAGGAGGTGAGGGCCGAGGCGGTGACTAACGAGCAGCTCGTGGAGGAGGCGTGGGAGGTGGTCAACGAGAGCTTCCTCCCCGACGCCGCAAGCCGCCCGTGGTCGCCAGAGATGTGGATGGTGAGTTTGACTTCCCGCATTGCGACCGGCGAGCGTGGTGTATTGTGTGTTCAACTGCGTAGCATCAAATCTCTACGGACATTGAAGCTACAATGCTCATTTTACTTGCTGATTGCTGAGCACATTGTGTTCCCCGTAGATTGATAGTTGATTTTTGATCCACTGCAGCAAAGGAAGCAGGATGTTCTCCAAGGCACAATTAAATCCCGTGCTAGAGCCCATGATATCATTCAGAAGATGCTAGCGAGCCTTGGTGACCCTTATACTCGGTTTCTATCTCCCTCAGAAGTAAGTTTTTCACAAGTGTCACCACTGTCACGCTGCTAGTTTTTTTTTAAGATTCTTGTCACGCTGCTAGTTATACGAGCTCAGCATTTTTCCTGTTCAATGTATTGATCTTATTTGCATTAATGCATTTCTTTCTTTCTCGTGATCTTCTTGTTGTACATGCTTGCTGACATGGTCAATTATGAGTTCTAAAATTGATGTTGACAGTCTTTTGAAAAGGAAAGTTGGCCATCAGGTATAGCATAGAAATAATTGATTTTCTTTTGAATTGGGCAAACGGTTGCATGTGGGAATGATTGGTAAACCCTCTGGGTTACTTAGTACTTACTTTAACCCCTCTTTAAACAATGTAGTTATCCTGCTATGCCATATCCTTAGTTTCTTTGCTTTCACAGACAAAATGGTGTCAATACCTTTCATTTTACTGTTCTCGGACATTTGTTGTGGATACATGTTCTAACTGTTGCAGTTTTGATACTATTTTGCATATGTGTAATCAATCTGCTGAAGTTCTCAAAGATGTCAAAATATGACATGACGGAATTGGATTAAACCTGCATGGAGATTCCTGATGACAATGGTTCTTTTAAGTTGATGGTATTAGGGCTGCTGTTAGACGGGCCTGCTTACTCTGCCGGTGTTAGACAGGTTTGTTCTGTACTTTCTGATGAGAAAATTGCTTTCACCACTATCGATATACTACTAGTAACATTTGTTTGTTCTGTAATTGTTCTAATGAACCTTGATGTAATATGTTGACATAGTGAGGACTCAAACTTCATATATACTAAAATAAATTGTATATTTCATTTAGAATTAATATAGTTGGATATGTGCAGCATTCGACTACACTCCCACTTAAGGTGTCCAACTAATTAAAGAATATGTGCACATGCCTGCCTCTAAATTATGTTAAAAAAAAGATTAGTACTGAAGCTAGAAAGGACGAACCTTGTCTATATCGAAGTAGGTTCCAAGGAGTTGAATGAGATACAGCGAATAATTTCAGCTCACGTTGTTTTTGTTCACTGCTTACAAGTTTTGCAACTTAGAAGCTTTGGGGCAATTTTGTTTCTACTGCTCTTGACTTTTAGTTTGGACATGCAGTTTTTTTAGTAGTTTGTTATTGATGATATTATTATCACAGGGCACTCTTGTTTGGTATATTTGAGTCTGGTTGCTTGGACTGGCCAATAATGTAGTAGGTACAGATCTTTGGATGTGTCTGTTTTTCTGATCTTTGATTCTATACATGTGTGGGTTAATTAATGATACACTTCTTATGTTTGGATAAGGTGCACAGTTTAAGTAATTGTTTAAGTTATTTGATCAATTATCAGGGTGATGAGCTTTTATCAGTCAACGGCGTTGATGTAAGGGGTAAATTTGCATTTGATGCTTCATCCATGCTGCAAGGTCCAAAGGAGACGTTTGTTACGATTAAGGTAATGGACAATCTAAATAAATTATGTTTTCTGGATTACGTAAGGAATCAGGATCTCTCTTAACCCATTATCTGACTATTGTGGTCTTTCTTATGTTATCTCTAGGTTAAGCACGGTGACTGTGGTCCTGTTGAGTCAATGAAGGTGCAGAGACAACTGGTTGCTCGAACTCCAGTTTTCTATCGTTTGGAGAAAAGAGAAAATGATGATTCATCTGTTGGGTATATTCACATTACAGAGTTCAATGCAGTGGCCAAAAAAGATTTGGTTAGTGGTGTGTTGCTGGTTTGTTGACCTTATCTTCTGCCTTTTTTCTTTCTTTTCCATATTCAGGATGCAGTAGTTTAGTCGATTTGTGCCTGATATGCTATATATAGTCTAATTTTTATGTCTATACTCCCGGGTGTCCACAGGTAGAGTGAGTACCTCCCTAAAGGGCATGGTCTTACCTCTTAACAAAGCCAAGGGGAAGTCTCTCCTTATGGTCAAGTTTTTTAATGTCTAAACTGAGAGGTCTATGCTTAGATATATATATGTATCAGTTTATTACAGCAACAACAAGATCCGAGAAATTTCAAATATTGATTTATCTTTTATGCATCTTTGAAATTCATGTGTTGTTTTATATTGAAATATTAGTAATCTTGACTGTAGAAATATTTTTTTATGATAACAATTTGGTATAGCGTGCTATGTCAATTTGACTTATGTTGTCTGTTGCAGCGCTAAAACGTCTACAGAATTCAGGTGCCTCCTATTTTGTTCTGGATTTGAGGGACAATCTTGGTGGACTAGTGCAAGTATGCCATCCCTTTTCTTCCCAATCATATATCATGCTATGCCTGTCTTTGGTCTGCTAGACTTGCAATGATGTGTGTGGAGGACTAGAGGTATCATGTTTTTTTTTCCTTTGATGGTAAGGAACTGAGCCTATGGGAGGTATATGACCATATGAGTCATGAGTGTAAGTGTACAGCTCCACCCAGGTTCAAGTCTCTTCGACTTGAATTTGGGTGTCTATTTCGTCTTTTTACAATGCCAACTAGTCACTCCAAGGTTGGTCTGAGTTTTTTATATTCATTGTTCACAAGCTTTGCATCATGAAAGAAAATAACGAGACTTATTTTGTGTATTGCTACGGGCTTATGGCATGATGTTTACTTTACTTTATTTTTACTTTCTTTTGAAGGCTGGAATCGAGATAGCAAAGCTCTTTCTGAATAAAGGAGACACGGTAAGGATGCAGTAATGCTGCCATATATCCAACTGGCTTTCTGTAACCATTCTTTAAATTTACATGTGTGAAAGTAACAGTGCATTTTTTTCCTCAAATTTCTTTTAAATCCCATGAACCTTCAAATAATAGTATCTGTTTAACCTTAGTCTCATGAACAATTAGTCAGTTTCTCCAAATCGAAGTCAGTAACAGTGCAAAAATGCCTTTTATTTTGGTTGGAAGTTAGGAACAATAAATCACTGTATTTCTTTTTTGATGCCGACACCGCTTTAAAGTTGGATCCGAGTTTGAAGTTGTAATTTGTTGACAGCTTTGAAAAGGGGCCACTATCCCAGCTACTCTAATAGAGTCTACAATATGAGAAGGCCCTTCAACTTCGGACCTTTTTGTTGGCCTACAAAGATTCGACTTGTTCAACAATTGAGTGTTGCAGAAATGCGTATGCTGCGATGGATTTGTGGTCACACGAGAATGGACCGAGTTTGGAACGATAATATACGTGACCGCCTAGGGGTAGCACCAATTGAAGAAAAGCTTGTCCAACATCGGTTGAGGTGGTTTGACCATGTCCAAAGGAGACCTCTAGAGGCACCAGTGCATTGTGGAGTCCTAAGCCAAGCTAATAATGTGAGGAGAGGTAGAGGTAGACCGAAATTGACATGGGGGGTGGCAATAAAAAAAGATTTGAAAGCTTGGGATATACTTAGAGATCTATGTTTGAATAGGAGTGCTTGGAAAGCAACTATTGAAGTGCCTAAACCGTGACTAGGGGCTCTTGGTGGGTTTCAACTCTAGCCTACCTCAACTTGTTTGTGACTGACAGGCTTTGTTGTTGTTGTTGTTGTTGTTTATTTCCCATCCTTGACTTCTGAAAAAAAATAGTCCATGCATATTCGCCTATAGTTAAGTCATATGCTTCCATATAATCTTTTCTGAAATCCAATTATCTGTCCTATGTATTAACAAGTTATACTTCAGCAATTTGATTGTTTATTTGTCCTTTATATAATGAACTTTTTTTCCTTTTATTCATGTGTCTATGTTCTTCAGGTCATTTATACTGCTGGCCGGGATCATCTAGTCCAAAACACAATTGTTGCTGAAAGTGGACCTATGAATGATACTCCCCTTATGGTATGTTTATGTTGTGGTGATACAGCTATTTCAAGCTTCAAGAAGCAGTAATTCTAAGAAATAGAGAAAGCAAATGCTAGTTTTACACTGTTCTGTTAAACTATTCAATAG